>JALPQI010008925.1:0-55018 GCA_025490895.1 Thaumatotibia leucotreta
GTGGCAGCCCTACATTTCGAGGTGGAGAGCTATAAGACCCCGTCGGCGGTGACGAGGTGAGCTCGACTCGTTTCTGAAAGGATGGTCAGACGCTGCGCAAAACCGTGTAAACTAGAAAAAATGAAAGGAGGCCTTTCCTCAGCAGTGGGACAATACTCCTAATAATAACAATGGTCGATGGGGTCGAAAAGTGCCCGAGTGGAGACTATGATTTGGAAAACGCGGTGTAGGACGTCCACCCCACAAGACAGACGACCTGGACTCAGAGCACCTAGGCATACCTAGGTCTAGTGTCAGGGGTGGTAAGTGCCTACCGCGAACAGCGCATGTGGTTGCTTCCCCCCTCCCCACCCTTTTGAATATGTCAAATTATGTAAGCAAAATCCCTTAAAAAACTTTTTGGTCAAACTTGCATTTGATTTTATAACAGCAAATTAATCGGAGATCATGAAATTCATGAAGAAAACAATCGTACATGTAATCATATCGGTTCCTTTGTTAAAAATGGCTTTAGCCATAAAGAGCATTCGATTATTGCATTATTTATGAAATGCTAACTTACGTCTATCTCCGACCTCCGTACTTAAATACCTACTTACTACCGTATTGCTGCTTTCCTTACATGGAAACTTGATATCATTTGTTTGTTGACCGTCGTCTCCAATACTGACTCAATAGTATTAGTAATAAGGTTCTAATTTCATCAATAAATTATCATTAATCCATGCTGAGCTACACACGTGCGTGAGATTACAATGACACGTTTACATCAATTTCGAAAGAGCGTAAATAATTGTAATTTTATAGGTTCTTACGACATTTTGATATTCAGAAGCATCCTTTTGAGTTTCTATTCTATAGAAATTGCCTGCAGTATTATTATTATGATTTTGTTCTAAAGGGAGGAAGTCTATTATTTCTGTAATACGTGTCTTCAAATTTGATAGAAATGTTGCCTTTGTTATTTGAAATGCTTTATTACATTAAATTATGTATATATTTTTACTTATTATGTTTTTCTGTTTCAGGTAAGTCTTCAATTTTTATAAATTATTCGCGAAATAAACGTAGGTAAGTGTTTGCGTAACTAGTTCACGCTTATTGACTCATTATTATGAATATTATGATAGGCTACAAATAATCACATTAAGTATTATCCTTTTAAAATGGATTTCTTTCAATTATGATATGTTAATATCTTCAACAGGGGACTTTCCTTCACGTATGGCTGTAACAATGTCGTACAAAAGCTTAAAATATCATTTAGCTAACCTATTGAACAGTATCAATGCAAAAGCTATTCTAGACTAGCTTTATCTAGGTCAGTGTTGTCGTATCGGCCATCGCCGATCACTCGACCCAAGATGGCAATCGCACAATTATTGTAAATACTTGTATATGCGGTGTAAGTACATACTTATCGACCATCTTATGGTAATGTTAAGATGGCGCCAGATAACCTTTATTAGTAGAAAAACGTTTTATATCCATATATCAGATGTGTTGTTGGAGAAATGCGACCTCAGCGAGATGGCGCTTACGTTAAAATATGTTGTATGTACAAATAAACGTCGGTAGGAATATCGTAAGTGGATACCACGTCTGGGTCCGTCTTTCTGTGACAATTGACACATATTCTAATGTAACTTCTAATATGTTGTTGGTTAGGAAGACATGATTAAGCCTCATATTGTACGTGCTAGTGACAGTTAGAAAGTATGGCCGTGTAAACATAGTTATTGTACCTATACGGAAATTTTAAAATACTAAGCACTTAATAATCATTTATCTGTGCACATGAATTTTCCCTTTTATCGGTTGTATGTCTTATCTTTCATCAGCTGCGTGTAGTGTTGTATCTTTTCATTTAAGGCTAGCAAGGCACTTACTAATAGTAGGTAATATTATGCTGGCACATCGGCGTTTTTTCTCAATACTCTGAACAAACATGAAAGAGATTATTATTAAGAAAATTAATCATTCACATTTGTTGAAAATACTACCTCTAGGTAGGTATATCTATGTACATGAAAGTCACCATATTTGATCAATTCAATCAAGTCTTGTTTGCAGCCAAGAGTAGTTAACTATCTGTCATACGACGAATAGAAAAAAAATAAGTTGTTGTACAAGGGATACATGTGATGTTATACAGCATTTATAAGTAGGTACTGTCAGCTGAGAGATAAGTAGACCCCCTTGCAAACTAATTTGTATGCAAGGGGGTCTACTTATCTCTGCAGCTGACTGTACATGGTATATTTTTATTTATACTTGGAATGTATAATCAACGTCATGAACTAAACAACTATAATTTAATAAATAATTTAATAATAGGGTTGCTTAGTGTGAAAAGGCGTTTAGCGTGTAAACTTGACGGACAGAATGTGAGTAATTGGGAAGGAAGGACCCGAGGCAGACCCATCTTTATAAGAGCTAAATAGCAGCACGCGAAAACATGGCAACCTTTGAGGATTTAGTAATGGAGTCGGCTTCATGTCGTTTCCCCTCTGCCAAAAACTTTGGCCAAGAATTTGTACATTGACCAAACCTGTTTATAAAAACTATTTCATTAATCGATTCTTCGCAGTCTTGTAATCGTTATGTACCCGTAACAAGCTCCGTCAAAATGCCTGTATGTGCTATGTATGGATTCAAAACTCGTTCAAATACATCATGTATACAAAATATGCGATACCATTTCATATCTTGCCTTTATTTGTTTATATTACAACATTTTATTACATAAAATTGTTCAAGAAAATCAAGTACCAGGGAATCGATAGCAAAATCGGTTTCAAAAATATCGCACACAATTCGTATTTTCATTTTTGACTGATGGAGAGAAAGTTTGACATTTATTGTATTCTCGTATTTAAGGTTAATAAGGTCTACCCATCTTTAAATTTTGTAGGAAATATCAGACTTAGTGAATCAAGTAAGACAGAAGACTCTGCCTTGGTCTAATGTTAAGATTATTATGTAAGCCAATAAGGTTGAATATTTATTGCGCTTATTTGGAATACGTATTACGCGCGAAAATACATAGTGATGTGAACGTTACTGTTTATGACATAATGTCGAGGGTAGGTATAAAATGTCGAGATACGGACACTTGTGTTTACGTATATTAGTGTTCTCACAGTAAGTAAATAAAAACACAGTCTTATCGAATTCAATAACTTCATTTTTACAAGTGCTACTTAACGCTAGTTGGACCTATATTATAAATTGTATTTAGGTACTTACTAAAATAGCACTAAGGAATATCAATATCACCGGCCTTATTGCAAAAACTTGTATGTATACGCACCTACGCACCTTGTACCTACGCACTTGTATTCAAATTGTATCCTTACGAGTATTCACAATTAAGCCTCAGTGAGTTTTACCCCAGCTAACTAAAACTTTCTTACTACAACAAAATAAATAATACTCGTATGTACACTCGTATGGACATACATTGTTTTCTTTCACAACCGCTAATTAATATTATTTATTAAATATTATTATTGATTTCGAAATGCACGTGATTGACCGAGACTTTCCTTACAGTTACAGCCTTCGTAGTCAAAGATCGCGATAAACGAAAACATAATCAATTGAAGTAGGTTAATGGCAAGACATTCGGGCGGTTTTGTATTAAAATTGGTTGATTAATTAATAACTGTTACTAATTGTCTGTTTACTTTTATTTAAATACTCAAAACAACAATATATAGTACCAAGGTGCACGTCAATCTATGACGTTTAGAAAAATATATCGATACGATAATCTTCAGACACTTGAAAGCCATATTAATCGGTTCGATTACACCTACGTCCATAGTTTGAAATTGTGTCCGCATAGAAATTTTACTGTATTAGTGTGATAATTTAACTTAGTGTTGTGGTATTGTTTAAGTGTGCGTGAGTAGTAACGAGAAGAAGAAATGCATTTGTAGTTAGATCGTTTACATGTGTGCTACCTCGTCCCCCTCGGAAATTGGCAGAATATTTTGTTATGAAAGTTATAGCGATACCGTCTCCCCATACTAAATCCTCAAAGATGGCAACATGATGACGTCAAAGAAATAAAAAACCGACTAAACGTTCATTTTGATTCCGGCTTACTCTGTTTCCAATTCAGGCTTGTGGTCACAAAACGTAATACGAATTTGAAATGAAATTCTTCTCGGTAGATCGAGAATAATAGTCACAAGGGAATTTACACCAGTTTTTTTTCTTTATTTACGTATTGTTTAGATAATGTTTAAGTCTATCTCTGAGAGTCTATAAGACACGAGGAATACAGAAATCAAAATGGGACCGGAAAGTGTAGTCAAAAGTTTGCTATTTTGACTGTTTATTAGGTACTAATGATTGCCCTAAATGATCAACTTTCATATTATATTTCATTTTCAAATTTATTATGACATATAGGATCAAACGATCAAACCTTCTGATAGAAAGACAGTTATAATTTTTAAAATGCTTTGACTAAAATGACTAGTTTGCGACACAAACGCCGTTTATGCATATTAAAGAATAAAAATACATGTATTCGAGGAGTAGATACAACACACATCATCATCAGCCTGGACGTAGGCCTCTCCTATTAAACTATGCGTATAGACGCATTTGGAGGTAAATGCCCATAATCGCCACGCTGGGCAGATACAACAAATGACAAGAATTCCCCATCTGGAAATTTTTACTAGGGCTATCTATCATCAATGAAAACGACATAAGGGCTAGCCCCACGGGAGCTAAGTCAAATGTCACCGTCGTGTTCATACAATGGCAGTGGCGCCAACTGGCGGGTGAACACAATAACCCTCGTTAGGCAGCTGTGCCATTGGCTTCAAACTATTAGCGAGTAATCTACCAACTCTTTCGTACCATAGGCAACAAACTGGGCATTCGTGTACTTAAAGAGCATTATAATAAGGACTAGTGGTAGATTAACTGTGTTGACGTTTATTATTATATGCTTTGTTCTTACTTTGTTGCGGCATTGTGACACTGTCAGGGCTGTCACTGTCAGTTCAATCGTAGTCTGCTACAATGTCAAAGTCGAGAATCATTTATCGTACTCGTATTAACAAGTTTAGAGTTAAATAACAGAGCATGTATGGGTCATAATGTAGGGTAACAGGGTTAAATACAGTAAGTCTCCTTCCGGTAGCATAGTGAAACAGGTGACCTCAAGTATAGTGCCCCGACCGAGGTATCATCAAATAGTACGTACATTACGATACAAGAGCGAAAAATTATTAAATTATTGTAAGTACGACGTTTTTTAGTATCGACGGTTCTCCGAAAATTCGATGTGACAAAAAATTAACCACCGTAAAGAAACATCATCTGTACTGAAAATAATTATTCAATTTAAGTTTAACTGTGTTCAACTCGATTTGTGAATTCTCGAATAACAGCCGAGCCTGCAGTGAAGATGCGTTAGATAAATCAGTCTTTCCCATATTAGTACGTTAAGCTTGACTTTTACTAAGCATTATTTTCTATAGAGATGCTATCGGCATTAGTAAAAATAGTAAGTAATATTGTACGGTCGGCTTATACATATATAAATATCCCCACAACTTTTTACCTTATGCCTTTGACATACATTTTGAAATGTCCAATTACATACATAGTATTAGAGATTGACGGATATGTGGTGAAATTGTGATAGTGTAGTTTTAAGTAAAGTTGGTATTGGTAGTCACCCTGCCTACGAAGATGGAAGTTCCGGCTTCGAATCCCGGCGAGGGCATTGTTTGTGTATCTATTTATCACAAATATTTGTTCCTTGATCGTGGCTGCCTATGTATTTAAGTATCTATATGTATCTATTAATTATATAATTATATCGTCGCTGTCGTACCCACATCCCAAGCCTTAATCGAGCTTACCGTGGGACTAGATCGATTTGGATTAAGATGTCCCAAGATATTATTAATTTGAATTTTATGTACATACAAGTGTAATTTATAAATTGGTCCCAGTTTACGATCTCCACGTTTTTTTACGTATCACCCCTATTTTCAGCCATAGAGTTCGATCCGTAACTTTTTCTAACTACCTCAACATTTATAAACATGTGCTAAGATCGTATTCCAAAGAGCCAATGTAATCTTTAAACCAAGAATATCACTGCGCAAGCCACAATAACCGGCTATTAGTCCTTTTTGTTCGCGGGGTAATCCCGGCGATCTCACAAAAGCGATCCACAACCACACCACAACCTAATCTACTCGTAATGTATGGAGCCCGCAAGCCCGGAATTGCGGGAAAAATGGCTTCTCGGCGGGATGATTAACGTGGAGAATGTTTGTTTATTGCTTTCAGTATTTTTTCTCGCATTTAGTTTGGAACTTTCTTTGGGGCTATTTCTATTGGACGCGCAGATTCTGAGGTAAAAGAGTCATTTTACTTATTTCTATACGTAAGTGGTTTTGCAAATCTGCTGCATTGTTATTCACTAAGGAAACCGCCTTGCTGTCAGCGCTGTGTCAGTGCTGCGGCAGCGTCGAGCCTAAAAATGGTATTCACTAATGTACTTTAAACGACAATGCTCGGCGACGAATGCGGCGTGAGCTGGAACTACATTGCGTCGAAAGTTTGACGTTTAATGTATGAACTTCGTATTCTCTAACGAAAAACAGCGACGAACTCGCCCACAACCTCGCTCACAGCCTCGATTCCTAATGTCAAATCAAACAGCTAGGATTTTAGACAAGGCTGTCTCGACATCGAGCTCGTTGACGAACGCAGCGTCGAATGTGTCAATAAGAGAATAGCATAGCTGACCAGATACTACTATCTACGCAGTCGAATTAACTTTTTGCTCAACTTTGGTCTGTAATCTGGTCAAAAAGTAATTCGAATACTCCTTCCGATTACTTTTGTATGTGTACTTTGAAATCTAGACTATTAATCACTATTTGCCCAACTTTGCTACAGACCTCTTAAAATAAGAGCCGGATGAAACAAATTATGAACGTATGTACTTAATTATCTACATAAGGGTAAACATACTCGTCGCTAACACGTTCAATCTTATATTATTATAATACTAATAGTGTCAGGCGATTATCATCTAAGCACAAAGGTGTCCAGCATTGGTAAATTTACCTTACAAGATTTTATTTTGTGCTTTGCGGTTTATTATGACGGTGTGTAAAGTACATAGGGAATAATGTTTGTATTTATCTTGTTGCCGTGGGATTACTGCCTAATCGGAAGTCATTCCATAATTGACGGTTCAATACTTTCAATTTCATGGCCCACGCTTAAGAAAAGCTCCTTAATAGCAGTGCAGTTGCTTATAAATAAACTAAATGCAAAGCCTATTAAATTACTGTGAAAGCTGTCCTATTACGTCACAGTGTACGCAGGCTGTGTGATGACGTCATTACCCCATTGTCGAGGAGATTAATGTGTTCGTGACGTCAGCAATCTCTAGAACAAGGAGTTAGGAGATTCGCAGTTGGACTGACAATGTAGGTACATAGGGAATTAACACTAGGTTCAATCAGCTTAGGTTAACTAACTATTACGCTTATTACCTGTATGGCATACTTATCATTGAAGTAGTTAGAGTGTAGGATACTCTTGGAGTGTAGTGAGGTTGGGTTAAATCTGTGGCTCTAGAAATTCTTATCCATCATCCATCATCAGCCTATGATAGTCCACTGCTGGACAAAGGCCTCTCCTATTAACTATGCGTATAAACGCATTAGGAGGAAAATACCCATAATCGTCACGCTGAGCTGGGAAGTTCTTATGTTTGATGGGAATTCGCGAGCCTTCTCGGAGCTCTCAGTCTCTGTTTGATTGCACTGATTGAAAAGAGACGGCTAGCCACGAAAATCATTTTAATGAAGCGGCCCTAGGTACCGCGAATTTCGAAATCCGATGATTTCGAAGAAAAAAATTCGATGATTTGTCTACATAACTCTAAAAAAGGTGTCATTGTCATTAGAGTGACATAGATAAATGCTCGAAATTAAAAAAATCGAAAATCGCGGTTGTAGGCCAGGTAGGTTATTAAAAACATCGTATCCTTGCATTCGCTTTCTAAGAGATGGCATCTACTCGTACCTACATGAAAGTACATTTTTTATCCTTGAGTGTAATAAAACGAGGATAACATTACAGCCGCAAGACCATTAATGGGTTGAAATAAGTCATATCTTAATATATGCGATTATGCTAATATAAGCTCGGAAGATAAAAAAAAACTCACCACGCCCTCTGACAAAAATTAATTGGCCAAACTTATGTTTTAAGTTCTCAACTTAATTAAATTTCTTATCTCATAAACGAATATTTAAAGTTTTGCGAAAACGCGCGAATGAGTCAATAATGTTGGTTAAATTATAAGCTGTCAAAACATATGTCAAGCGAGGAGCGTTCGCAATCAATTTGTTTGATCAGTTTATTTGCTGATTGACGTATGAAGTGATCTGCGAAATATGAAGCTTTGTACATATGAAGTGTTATGTCATTTATGTCGCTATTGTGATGAAGGACGCGCATTTGTTAATATGTATTATGTACACTCAGCATCGTTGGTTTTGCTTATAATGTTACATGTAGATGGTTCGCTTTTTCGTAGTTTTGAGGGGTTCCGTAGTAAACAATTAGTATAGGTAGTTTCGCCATGTCTGTCTGTCCATCTGTGGGAGCGTTCAAGTATTACGTAACGCAATTTTTGAAGATTTTTGACCCCCTCTCCCCCCGTTGTAACGCACCGTAACTTCCTACTGTACCCCCCCCCCCCCACTCTCTAAGCGCTACATAACACTCAAATGACCATTTTTACACTAAAGTTGCAAAAAGTTATGTTATAGTTTTTATCCTTGGTATAGTTTTAATTGCGGTAATCGGATTCCCCTTGAAACATAACTGAAAAGGGTTGCCAATTTGAGAGTTTTGATTCCCTACTTATTTACTTTAAAAAATCAATGTTACGTAACGTGGTGTAAGGAAGACCGTCCCGCCCCTGTACCACATCGTAACCTTTTACGAGACCCCGCCTCCCCCCTAAATTGCGTTACGTAATACTTGAAATACTTGAACGCCCCCTGTCTCAGTGGTCGTTAGTACTAGAAATCTGGAATTTGGTACAGGTACATATAATTAATCACGTTGACAAAGTGAGAGAACAAAATATGAACAATTTTTTTCCCCTTCTTACTAGTAAAGTTGAATAGGTAGGTCTTTAAAAGAATTAGGGTCTCAAAAAAAGGTCCCGACGTGGCTGAGAGTCGCCTGTTTTTTTTTAGTTACTTGCTTACATAATTTACGAGATTGAATGTGTATGTGTGTAGTTTAGCTATGAAAACACTTATTGAGCTTCGTTGCATTCGTTAATTTAAAAACACTTTAAGAAATATATGTGGTTTTGTTCTTCGTTCGAAACCATTTTTTTCTGAAACTTGGTATAAGTACATACCTACTTACTTAACGATGTTTTACAACAACATTAACATAAATTACTTAATCAAGGATTGTTTGTCAACTTTGTCATTATTACTCAAAGATTAAGTACTCGGGCATCTGTGAATAAGTAATTTAAAAATGTTTAATTTTCGCGATGGCTCTTACTTTAACTACCGTTCACAAGATTGCTTGACATTTCATGATTTGGTAGCTCACCGTATTAAGATATTACAAAATTTCACATTACAAAAAAACCACGTTCTTGCTTCGCCTTCGATTTTAATGTAAATTACATAAAGCTGTATTCATGTTGTTGGAGTTAAGAAATATGAGACATAATTGCATTTTTATCGGCGGCGGGCGAATTCGCGTCGCTTCTTTTATAGCAATTATCGTATGGAAATATGTGATCGATTTATAAAGTTAATATTGAGGCTGTCTCAGACTCACGAGGCCAGACGAGTCTCTCCAGTTACTGTTTTCTTTTTCAACATTTTTGCAAAATATAGGAATCAGTCGTTATATAAGAATACCTACCCAAGTTTTGTCTCTTAAAAAAGCTCCACATCATATACAATACGGTGCGAAACTTGTCGAGCACATTTAAACTTGAAAATGTGGATAACCCGCGTGAAATATAATTGTAGTAGGTACTCAAGTTTTATATAAACATTCGAAATTACTTGAATTAATAATGTAGATAATTCGATTTTGTCTAAATTTGTAAATGGATTAATGCTGGTGGTACCTATGTAGAGTTCTTCGCTTTTAATTTGAACGAGTAAAGCCGGCGTAATTTACGTAATTTTTGATTGATTTCATGGTTGAAAGAGTCATCTTATATAAATAACTATAATTATGTAAAATTTTTGCTCAGGCGGAACCTTGAGCAAAGATCAAAAGGTCGGAAGTAGGTAATCTTTTTTCCATCGTATTCTTATATATTTATTATATCAATGACGATCGAGCGATTTAAACTTACACGATTTTCACACATTATTTTAAACGAAACGCGACTTAATTGCATATAAATAAGCTTCGAAAATTGCCTTCATTGTTTCGAGTACAGCACTTATAGTGACCGACGGACGTGGAGAATGACTCGAAATGCCGGAGTTATTTTTCGGAACATGTTTAACCCAACTTAAGTCCCGTTTCGTTTAAAATAACGATCTAGTAATTCAAAAGTGTAACTTAATATTTGTGACAGCAGTTGATATTAAATCGATTATTCTCAAAATTTAAAGCCTTATTCAAATTACCGTGTTACTTTTTATACACTGAAAAATGTGACACGTAAATAGGAAAAAAGAACTGAAATTTCATCGAAAAAAAGGCTATGGTTATTAGATTTAGATCTAAACATTTGAGAATGACCGAAATATTATTTTTATGTGATGCTTATTTACATTGTTGTGATATTGGAAATATAATTATCTTCGACAGTACCTAGTTACCTACGAAGTTCGCAAATGGAACTCGACACGAAATGAATGAGCTTTCATCGCAGGCACATTGAATAGCGTTCGAGTGAACAATCAGTTAGCGTTTCTTCCCTAAACACATTAATTATTCAACATCAATTCCTTGAGGCCTGCTGCCGGGGGACAGGAATACAGTAGGTCAACAGACTACCTTGTTCCAAGCAGGGACCGGAACCGGAACCGATATTTTACAAAAACCTCGAAATAGCCCAATATTTTATACTCTTTACGTACTGCTCAATATTTTATGTAATTTACAATATCAATTTTTTTTAATTACTTCATTAACTTACAATTTAAATACCGAAGAACGAAAAAAGAACCGTTTTTTTTTGTATGGAGAAAATAACGGTTCCGGTCCCTGGTTCCAAGACTATGACAAAGTGTTTTCGCGCGGAAGAGTAATTTGTAATCTACTAATTCTTCTGAGCCATGCAACTGGTCAATAAGGGCGCCCGAATTCGTCTGTGGCCGATCGGCATTATCGTCATCATCATCATCATCATACCAGCCGAAAGACGTCCACTGCTGAACGTAGGCCTAAAGATTACCACAAAGATTGCCACAATGATCGGCATTAGCTGGTAGAAAAAAGCTCCATGTACGCATTGGCGTTTGGCGTGCATTAAATGTGTCAATCATTTCGCCTTTTTGCGACCAGCTTAAGCCTATAGGACGTCGACTAATGGAGGGCCCCAAAAGTGTATATCTGTACTTAAATATGTTCATGACCGTGATTAACGAAGTTAAAGACTCACGACCCAATTGACTCAATGTACCTACTCAAAGCGCTTGAACGACACAATTTCGACGTGTCTTCGTTTGCGCCTATTATTGTTTTTTTTTAAATATTAACCGGCGTACCGAAGCAATAATATTGCAATCTTATACAACAAACTTAAGTATACAAATTGGCTTAACTGACCGACTATCCAGTTAATCACACAGTAGTAACTCGACTCAAAAAAATCGCCTTAGATCCCTTTACATCGAATTTCAATTTCAACGTGATTCTTAATGTGGTCCTGCTGTACTTGCTCAACTGCGAGACGGTACAGTTTCGTTCTGAAATTAGAGTTATGATGGGGTCGGCACAATGAGGTTGCGTGCGGCGTGATGATGGCAAGCGGCCGAATTCATTAACAGACCTCTGCTACAATTACATTCGTATACAATACAGGATTGTTTTGAGGTTTTTGGTTTGGATCTTTTGATAATTAATGGGGATATAAGAAAATAGATAAACGTTAGTTGTCAAGCGGTGTGGTATCTAATATGACATTTACATACGTTACAACACGAACGCAACGCACACGCGCACGTGCTGCACACGCATCCGGTGTGGCTGGGCCATGAGAGCGGAGAATTAGGTTAAATTATGCATATTGTGTTCTTATTGTGACCAATGTGAACCTTCTCATAAGAAAGATTTTTGTCATAAGTGAAATTTCTCGCTATTTTATCTGCGATCACGGGCCACTCGAATCGCGTAAATTAAAATGAAAAAAAAAAAAACAATATGTCTCTAGGTAAAGTGTGAGTGAAAATCGTGAAAATTTTAATTGATATGTTTACAAAAAGTAGAATATATAGCATACCTATCCTCTTACTTGTAGTTAGGTATTAGTTTAATGACATTTTCTGGCTCCCTAAGTCCATACTCATTATATACTTACGTAAACCTATTTCACCGATTCCCAGTTACCGTGAAAATACTTAATTATTAAGAATACTAATGAATAAATCACTACATTTTTTGCTATGAATACTTAAGGATGTATCCTAATCCTTACAAGATTACTTTTTAATTTACTTACACTCCTTTATTTACTTCTACTCTATTTTTATAAGGGTTATTATGATCTCGGCGTCTCGTTGATTAATCTATTCATAAATCTGCTCTTGACAATATTAGAGCAAACATTTTACCAGTAAAATCTTTGGACACAAATCGGTTGAGTATAATTAGTCATCCCCCTTATCGGCACAAAGGGATCGATGGGTATTGTACCCCTATGGGATTAAATACTTCGGGGCGCCATCTGCGAGCATATCGGCCACCTTTTGTCAATATTTGCTTCGACTTTTGACGAGTCTGAATCTTTATGAATCGTTGGAAACACATGTTATGCCATGAAAGTTTTAAGTAGGTGATCCGTGATCGTATGTATAGTCCTGTGAAATTTAATACGTATATTACGAGTATTAGGTGCCTTATTATATTTAATGATCGTTATTCCATAGCAGCTCCAACCAAGACCAAGACCTAGTGAAGGGGAAAATTAATGTAGTGTCGTATCAGGAGCTCAAAACATTAACAGGACAACGAATGGAATGGCGTTTACTCCACCGACAAGTGCCAGGCTCTTAAGTAGAAGAAGAAGATTTCATAGCTCACCCAAGTCAAAATCGAATTGATCGTCATGTTTAAAGACTAGATTTTCATTTTAGCTTATTAAAGGTGTATATTAGTGCATATAATGTTCTGTTCCATAAAAAGTCTTGAGATATGGACAAATACATAAATAAAACTTGTGTTGATGGCATCACCATTTCTTTCGCAATAGCAGAATCCCAAAAGTGATTCAGATAGGAAAGCTAGAACGTACCTGTTGTTTGCCCTAGGTGGTCAAGATATACTCGAGAAAATCGATCGGTATCTTCTAAGACAGAATGTCCGAGTGGTAAAGGCAACAGCCGCGAAAGAAGACTTACGTGGTTTTGTAATAGTTCGAATCCCACCACGGATGTAGATGAACTAGGTATTTTTTGTAATGAGAAATTGTTTCACATCATCAGCCTATGATAAGTCCACTGCTGGACGTAGGCCTCTCCTATTAACTATGCGCATAGACGCATTAGGAGGTAAATGCCCATAATCGCCACGCTGGGCAAGCGGATTGGCGATCGCAGTAATGTGCCCACTATGATGACGCTGCTGCCCGTCATCAATCAAATCAAAGAATGATCAGTGACACTTCAATCCCTTAGTCGACTCTTACGACACCCGCAGGAGGAGTTGGGGTGGTGATAAATGTATTCTTACTGCCTTCACCACACGGCTTTAGAAATTGTTTGGTTAGTCATAATGTTTCATGACGTTTTTTGTCGTTACGAATCTCGTACTGTAGCCGTAACGTAATGCATTATTCCATGCTTGCACTTGGAGCGAGCGTGATGGCGTGCTATACGTATCGAGTAAAACCTAAAGTTTGCAAATTTTGATGCTTGCAAATTCATGGTACGGCTACTTGAAGTACATACACCTATAAAAACTAATAACGCTTCTCAAAGAGTCCAAGGCATTTCAGGCATAAGAGTGGATTTAGATTAAGTAAACAGGATAATATCAAAGTCTGAGTAAAAATATGCAGATAAGAACCGGATGGTAATCCGATATGATGTTTCGGAAGGAAGGTCATAGTTTTTATCGGTTCTCATCGAGGTTAACGATCGCTTTAGCTTTGGCGGTATCGTTGTAAACTTACATCATTTTACTATCGTGCAAAAAGTAATGTTCGTTTTTTGTAAACTATTTAAACTAATAAAATTGTAGTTAAAATTTAAATCTAGCTAGACCATGAACCGTATGCCTAGATTTTTTTTTTAAACTAGCTAGACGTTTGAGGCTACAGATGTAATTATTATAACGATCTGATTTTATTAAGCTGAGCAACTAACCAATTATTAACTGTTCTTCATCTGAAATAGAATGAAGATACCTCAGTTCTCAGTTATAGTGCTCCTTCATTGAATGTTATTTCTGTTATATAACTGTACAATTTTTACATTGCCCTTATTACACTTTGTACCAGTGTACAAAGTGCGCTTATCAATGTAAAAAAAAAAACTAGAATGTCAAAGAGAGTTAGACGACAAAATACAATAACTCTTTATTACACGTCAAAGACAAATCCAAAACAAGTAATAAAAGTAGGTACCGACATGTGTTATATGAAATTTTAGAATGCCAGTGTGGGAGCACCATTCGACATTTCTTCATAAACAAAAACATTTTAAGTACACACATCAAATATATCATATTTTCGAAAGAACCAATTTAATACGAATGGAGACTTAACTCCGGAAATCATAACAACCACCCCAAAAGGCAGTGAAAAATTATCAGGTATTCTGTACAGCGGAATAATCGGAATATTTTTCCTTAATTTTTCATTCAGCCCAGTACCCTCGGGTTTACTTTTACTTAGCGAAAACCTTATTTAAAATAAACAGGGTGGTGTAAACGGGGAACGTGCCTCAAATGCAGAGCGTTCGATCGCGGTATTATTTTCGGCTGGCAATAAATGAATTGAGCCTTAGAGTGTTGCCAGCTTTGTATTCGAGTCTGTGCTGCAGGTTTGTATTAAATGAGGGTTAGGATTAGACTCGCGTTTGTGTGAATATAGTGAAGTTGTCAAGTGTTTTGGGTTGAGGAAGGGCTTGTAGTGGTATTGTTTTGCTGATAAAAGTGATTACAATGAATTTCATATCTAATGTCGAAAACGAGGAAAGTAGCAGCGAAGGCCAAAACAAACATAATTTTATAGTTTTGTAACCTTGCGTTCTTCAAGAAAACATTATGCAAATTGCATTTGTACATACTTCGATCGAAAAGGAAGCATTATAATTATGAAGGCGTTTTCGGAGGTCGCATTCTCGAAACAATTGAATGTTTTAACGTGCTTTCAATAAATGACGCCTACCGTCGCCAAATGTGGCGTATACGCCGATTTTATTGGCAAAATCTTTAATTTTACGAGCGACTGCGCCGCTTTAAAGATACAGACGTTTCGCAAGAAATGACCGCTGTCCGGAACAGACAGGAATTACTTAACGAATTAGATGTCATACGTGTATCTGGCAGTATTTTGGACGACCCTTTTGGTAGACTGTTTGGTGAATCGACATTAAAGTAATTTAATTTTGGATAATGCTTTTTAGTCTTTACGTCTCTACCAGTCTCCAATTTTAGTTTAGTAAGACACTATGTAATACTTGCTCAACGTGGAAATGCTGCTAGTGTCATGGGGACCTTTGGGCCCGATGCGACACGGGGTGGTCTTTATAATAAATAAATAAATAAATATTTTTGGACATATTTACACAAATCTACCTAGTCCCACGGTAAGCTCAATTAAGGCTTGTGATGTGGTTACCAGGCGACGATATATATAATAGATAGATACATATAGATACTTAAATACATAGACAGCCGTGACCAAGGAACCAATAATTGTGATAAATAAATACACAAATAAATGCCCTCGCCGGGATTCGAACCCGGAACCTCCAGCTTCGTAGGCAGGGTCACTACCAACTAGGCTACGGAGGCGGTCTTTTGTAATAAAATGAATATAATGTAATATTTACGAAGCCTGTGGCGGATTTTATCATTGATTGTAGTGTGACTAAGTCTGTGGCGGATCTATTTTTGTACAGTCAAGGGCATTAATATATATACATTTCTCCATACTGATCCCTTACAAATGTGTCTATATATTAATGCACTCGACTGTACCTACCTGACGAAGCCTGCGAAGTGGATTTAAAAGAAAAATTAATGTAATTTATTTTGTAATTATACATGTATGCTTGCATTCTTACGAATTTACTTAATGCTTTCATTGTTCTTAACATGACCTACAAAGTTTCTATCACTCTCGCTCGCACCAATACACAAGCAGTGTGAGCGTGATGGACAGAAAGTAAGTCTGGGTTTAACTCCGCAGCATGGTATAGTTCGTGAAATATAAATTGGTTACTTTCTACCTGCATTATAGTAGAAATAAACATTCAATTTAAATTTCTCGAACTATAAGCACTGGTGGATCCAAAAAACGCTTGTTTTAATTTCGAAGCTCTCTTTAAAAACATTTTCCCTCCTACGACCACGATTCTTTACTCAAATTGTATTTCAAATATGTCAGTATTGATACATTGACACTATTGACGAGTGTAACTGATCGTTTGTGTTGACAGGTATATTGTCAAGGCTTATTGATAAATGATTCTGCTCTTAAAATATCGTGGTTGACAAATGACAGTGTTTGAATGGTAGGTTGTGAGACATGTGTAGAGTAACCCTGAGTGTAATTGCTGTTGAGTAAATTGCTCCTTTAATGGTATCACTTGCGACAAAAGTCGTTATACTACAAATTTCAACTATAGTTGTCGGTGGTATTGGCTAGTGAAAGAAACTTGAAAAGAAAGTGAAAGCGATCTGACATATTATTTGTTGACAAGTAAATGATACTTAGAATTATTGTAATATTGATAATAAATGTAGGTGCATACGACATTGAGGATTATTTTCAATTAAATGTGATCCATATGCGTTTACATGTATCCATACAGGTTTAGCATAGTAACAACATTACTACAGCACATTAATTGCAGAAACTATAGAGCACTAACTATAGAGTCAAAATTTTAATATACAGCGTGTTATCAAAATGGTGATCCATGTTTTATTATCTAGTATCACCATTTTGATAACATCCTGTAGTTTTAATTTGTTATTTTCTTTTATAATTCTTTGTTTATTTGTATGTAAATTGAATACAATTTATGTTGATTGTTTTGTCATTAAACGAATTTATTACATAATATTCTGAATAAAAATATACAAACATTAACTTGAAAGAAATCAGATACTGGAAAAATACACTATTATTTAAGAGGAGGTATAAAAAGCTCATCTTTTGTTTTCGTATCTATTTTGTTCAAACATAACTATTATAAGAATATTCGAAAGGTTTACATACAACGTTAACTGACGCGAATAACGAGGCAACCGGTTCAAAAACGTCTAAATTCATATTGATCCAAATCTGGCACCGAAGACAAATGGCCTGCCAATAGATCAAGCTATGCCAAGTTAAATTACTTTCAGGTTTCCTCGTTAATATGCGCGGACGCAGGTAGCCATCCCACTCAGGCGGCTGGCCGGCGCCATACTTGCGACAGAAGGCCTATCGACGAAAACCACGATCGACTTGTTGCCTCCCTGTCACACTTAAATTCGAATTTATAAGTACGAGAGAGAGGCAATACTTTCGTGGTTCGCGGTTGGCCCCGAGTGCTGTTTACATTTGAAAGTCTTATCTTGATGGGATTTTGTACGGATTTGCGCTTTTCTTTAAAAGGATTTACCTAAAACGGTTGCGGTACTGGATATTTGCAAAAAGTATAGTTTTTTCTATTGTATTTTAAAGATAAACAGGCGGAATTCTTATGGTTTACAATTTTTAGTTATAAAATACACTGTTTATTTGCTGCAACTGTTTGGTGAATTTCTATTAGTAGATTATATTACATTTCTTAATCTGCATGTCGGTAAAAGTATATCCTTGTGTCTCAATTTTTTTCTATTAGTGTAATACATTATGTACTTATGTCGTTTGAACGGACGGTAAAAAGGCTATTAAAGTGTAAGTAGGTACCTTAAGAATTTGCGCATAATAGTAAATTCTAGGCCATTTGGATTCCATATTTAGTAAATATGGTAGGTAATAGTTATTTGTACAACATGAGAGCAAAGTACGTATTTGATGCGAGTGTCAGTTTTGAGTCTTGAGCAAGCGAAAGATTCTTTTATAGAATCACGAGCGTAGCGAGTGATTCTGTAATAGAATCTTGAGCGTAGCGAGAGACTCGAAAGACACGAGATTCAAATAACTTTGCTCTCAAGTTGTACATACAACTTTTCACCTCAGCATGGAGAAGAGGAAAGTAAATAATCAAATTAAATATGTTATTAAACATTTATACGTGCCATCCCGTTATTTTTTGTTTTTGTTTTACCATTATGTTTGTAACAGAAAGTACATAATTAACTACTAAAAAAATGAAAGCTCATCAAATTTTATAAAACAGTTATAATTATTTAGAAATGAACTCGTGTCGAATTTCTGAACGCGATTCTGACTCGCCTAGTACCACGATATCCGTCCGTTTTAAAACGGCTGTCTTTCTCTCTGTCACACTTATATATAAGAGCGATAGAGAGGTGGAATGACGGACGCCAATGTTATGCATGTATGCTTGATGGTAGGGGCCATATGCCGTTCGGATACAAGGAATCGGGTCCGATAAAACGCGTCGTCTAATACAACTGGCTGAATACGCTAGGATGCCATGAACGAAAAAAAAATGCATATTATGACAATTTATAACGTAACATTTTTCATCTCTGTCTTTTTACTAACAAGTGAAAGAAACAAAAGAAAAAGTTGAAGTCTAAACGTCATGGAAAACAACATTCACTCAGTGAGCAAAATCGCACTTTGCTCACTGATTTCGCGCATCAAAAGAAGTCTTTTCGAGCTGCTGAGGTGAAAATAGTATTTACCTACATCGTAACATATTATCGGCTACCAATAAATAACGTAAGTCATGTACTTAACATGTAGTTGGATTTAATAGGTTTACGGCTAGTTAGCGGCGCGGCGTCGCTGCGCCAGCGCCTGTCAATCAGGTGTGGTCACCGCGTGGCCTGGCATAAGGTCGTAACCGACATACCTACATCGACAAAAAGTATTAAATTAGTATTAGTGATGGATGCAGCTATGCTATTCTCTTATTCACACATTCGGCGCTGCGTTCGTCAACGAGCTGTTTTTCGTTACAGAATACGAAGTTCATTTCATACATTAAACGTCAAACTCTCGACGCAGTGTAGTTCCAGCTCACGCCGCATTCGTCGTCGAGCACTAGTGTCGTTTAAAGTACATTAGTGAATACCATTTTGCCAAGGAAACCGTCTTGCTGACACAGCGCTGACAGCAAGACGGTTTCCTTAGTGAATAACACAGCTGGTGGCAGGACAAGTCATTCGTAGCAATCATTCGTAGAACGTGATAGATAGAAAGTAAGTTACTTATTGAATTACGGCGTCAATCTCATGGTAGAGTTACAAGTCCTTTGCCAAGCCAAGCAGTGGGACACAATCTTCACTCCACTTCATCAACTGCGCTACGCTGGGCAAGAGGATTGGCGATCGCAGTAATGTGTCCACTATGATGACGCTGCTGCCCATCGTCCATCTTTTATCAAATAATGGTCAGTGACACTTCAATCCCTTAGTCGACTCTTAAGACACCCGCAGAAGGAGTTGGGGTGGTGACAAATGTATTCTTACTGCCGTCACCACACGGCCAACACGAACACAATAAATTTAATTTAGCATGTTAGCTCGTTCGTGCAAATTCAGTGACTGCGTATGTATTCACTGATGTACCCATAAAGTTAGAATCCGCGCTAGCGCTTAATAGAGAAAGGAAGCGTGTGAAAGGGAAGCCACCAGTTATATGAGTATTACACGAGTGAGAAAAAGATAGACAACAATCCCAAAAGCATAACCACTTTCGAAGTGACATATCAGCCGTATCAGCCGGTCGACGGAGATTGATATTTTAAAAGTGATTTTATAATTAAAACTTATAAGAAGGAATTTATACAGATCATGAAATCAATATGGTGTCGTGTTGTGTAAATGATTGCCTTGTTGCCCACTACAGAAATAACGACAAACACTCGTTTCACAGGTAAATATGATGTGCCGGTTGATTGTTTTCAAACGATATTTTGTCAATTTAGTAGCATTAATTGTGTGAATTATCAAATT
Organism: Thaumatotibia leucotreta; assembly: GCA_025490895.1. Lineage (NCBI taxonomy): Eukaryota > Metazoa > Arthropoda > Insecta > Lepidoptera > Tortricidae > Thaumatotibia > Thaumatotibia leucotreta. The sequence goes on from JALPQI010008925.1 coordinate 20,542, forward strand.
GTAGCATTAATTGTTAGTTGTTTTATCACTGTGAGCTAATAATTTATCACAATAGTTAATATTAAAGGATATTTTGTGTAAAAATATAAATTGTTACGCTACGCTAGAGCTCGACTAAATGTTGAACTACCAATATCGATATTTGTTCGATAAACGTACCCAATCAGTCTATTTCTTACAATGCTGTCATGATACTAGGTTTTGAACACAAATGTGTATTAAAATAACTTAAAGGACCTTATTATCTTTTGTGTTTTTTTTTTGTGTTATACCTACTAGTGTGTTTTTTCTGTTAAATTTAAGTGAAGTTATTTAGTTTAAATATAATTAATTTCTCTTAGAAACGAGTGGCTTAATTCTTACTGTTATTGAATTAATAAGAATACTACATTACTGCAGAAGCCGGGATACGAGGGTTTTCAGGCCGAATACGTATTTAAGTATCAGTAGGTACAGTCGAGTTCATAAATATATGAGCAAATCCAAGGCTACAAAAATAAATGAGCATAGAAAAGTACATATGCATCTGAACAGATTCACCAATCAAAAATATGTGTACATATTACCTGTCATATTAATCTGAACATGTGTCTCATTAATGTGTAATCAACTGAAACACAAAACTTTTTCCTTATATTTTGACAGTCATAGAAAAGAGTACCGTACTGTCAAACTATACTTTTCTCTCTTTAAGTACGTATGACGTCATAGAAGTGTCATGAGTATTTGCTTGCGGCTTTTTAGTCTTTTTAACCATTTATTTGCAGCACGCTTAGCCCTTATTTCCCTACCTCTCCAGTAATAACTCCTCTCCAGTAACTTCTGTTTTTCCCATATAACCTGTCCAATTTAACGGAAATAAAAAACACCGTGTATGCAAGAATAGTTGCTCTTATAAAGTTTAATGGTTAAATAGCCGTCAAAGTTAAAACTTGTTTGAATTGCTTGACGCTAACGCATACTAAAGGTTAAACCTTATAGCAAAATAACTAAGATAATGAATATTTATGATAAGTACATGTTGTCGATAAAACAGTCGGACATCGATAGATAATTGGTCTGTTGTAACAGGCAACCCTATTCCTGACCACACATAGACAAATTTACGCACACACTGGCGTTTCGTTTTTGGTTATGCTTTTAATCGTTGTCAATCGTTCTTTGTCATTTTAGTTCTGTGGATGTACCTATTAAACCATGTCTGACCAAAACTGACACAAGTCGCTTACATCATTTCTCATATACACTCAATGACCTGCCAATGGCGCCACAATGTACGGAGCCTTTTAATTGATGCCTTTTTCATAATAACTACCTAGCTCGCGACTAGGTGGCGTAAACACGATCATTTCACATACCATACACTACGAGCTTAATTTGAATAATAGTTATGTATTTAACAAATCGCCTTGTTGTACAGTCGCTATTAGATATATCAGGATGCTTAGCCAAGTTGCCAATCGCTAACGCTTAGTAGCATATCGTAATTTTCCCTCTCTGTCACTCTTTCATATTAGTGCGATAAAGACAGTTAGCTGCCTTTCGTCAACGATTGACGATTAAGCGTTAGCGATTGGCAACTTGTCTAAGCACCCAGGGGGCTCGCAAATATTTGAGCAAGCATCTATTGTCATGGCGTTAGAGTGCGTGTTAAGATATTTTTGACCAGCGTGGCTGCCACGATAGTGATGGTGACTGTACACGAATAGGCAGATTATAATTTGAATGATCTTTATCTAAATTATCTGGTTATATAAATAACACAATCCAGTCTCTGCTATATTATTAGGTTTACTTTAATTTGAAATGTGTTGCGCCGAGTCAAATAACCTTGTGATGCAGCTAAGTAAGTCATTCTACAAAGAATACGATTTCGAGCACTTATTTCAGCCAATTTACATGTTAAATTACAAAAGCAACGAAGCGTACACAGGGTATTTTTTCTTAACGGGCCGCTTTTTCCAAACCTACCAATTTAAACGTCGCCTCATCTCGTGAAATGTAGGGAGACAGATCACTCGCAATAAATTACCATAAACGGATCGAAAACATGCTGACATTATCCCTAAAGGCGAGCCCTTCAAGTAAAAAATCGACTTAAACGGCCCTTTTATTCTTTTGTTAGTAACCGAATCATTTCCATGCGATAAAGCTTGCTTAGTTGGGCCTAGTTTCTGCCGACGATATAACTTCTTTGAGTTCAGTTTCGGTAGTTTAGTTTTATGTGTTCTGGAATACTTCTTGACTTTACGCAGTGCACTTAACGTTGAAGTCACATAGAGAAAAGATTAATGATTCCAATTTATTTATAAATTACACGTACAACACTGAATGATGCGAAAAGTTGAATCGAAGCTCTGTAACGAAAGATACTGTATTTTATTGAAAAATACAGAGGCTTTTGAAAGATAGGTACATGTATCTTTCGTGTTATTTTCATCGCTAATCGGAACCCTGATTTCGACGACATCCGAAATTTGGTCATAATGCACAATAATCAGAGATCGGATAGATTTGCGACAGTGACTTACGTCATTTGGATTAATGGTCATCAAAGTCTAGTATTACCCAGGTCTAAATGTTATCAAAATGCCTATTTATATAAAAAATATAGAAGCCACTCGTTAGACAACTTAACGACCGAAAAAAATCGAAGCTGCGACATATCCACAGGATGTCGGCGACATTTTAAACCAGAAAATTTCACGCAAACTCGTAAACTGACAGACGAAGCTCTGTATTTTACACCGTTTTTATTTTACTGTCTCACTAAAACATTTCGGTACCCGTAAAACTGTTTTTTACGATACCTGGGATGCTGTTGCAATTGCCTCTCGAGTCGAGCGAAACATATGTCCAGGATACCCGCTTCTGTTTCGCATGGTTATGTTTTAACCTAAGTATAGGGCACACTTACACTGTTTTATCAGTGTGTTTGAGTCAGGAGTGAAGGTAAATGGTCCAGGCGCGGAATGCTCATGTAACTAAAGTGATTTTCGTCCAATACGGTTCGTGTGGGACGATAGTTCACGTTTATATTGCTTTCCAATCACCTCACGTTACGAACGATGCCCTATTAAATGTATTAAGGGGTACCAACGAGGCTAAAACAGATTAAAACTATTATTGTTCTAAAAGCCATAAAACCAAGAACAGACGTTTCAGAATCAGATGGCGGACGTCTAAGAATGTTCAATGGATATATAGCCCGATTTACTCTGATAAATAAGAGTTTTTTGAGCCATCGCCAGCCCTATATGGACTGCCATCAATATAAGCACCTGGAACATTACGTGACTGCCTTTTTATGAAGCTTCGACGAAAAACGCGTAACTCGCGCGTTTGCGTTTTCTTAATTTATGAGAATGTTTTGGGCGAGCTTAAGGCGCGAATATTAGCTGTTCGGTAGGTATTATTATTAGCTTATTAATTAAAAATCCTGCAAGTCTATATCCCTAATAACTTTTGAAACAAATAACAAGGTTTTATCAAAGCAACTTTAGATTTTGTAATTATTCATACATGTTACGCAATTTGCAAATAAAATAAGATAAGAAATAAGAGCGCCTAAAGGTATTTAAAGTTTAGGTTTTGCTCTGGTTTGTCTTAGTTGTAACGAAGTTATTTGTATTACAAGTGTAAAATTATCTGTGAATAGAATACAAACATATAAATAAATATCTAAACGTTTAACACACCGCCCGTTTGTTTCGTCATTTCAACAAAAACATATGGCGGGAACCATTTGTATGGGCTCATAAAATTTTGCATGGTGAATTGGCATTTCAATTACGTTTTTTTTGTAGGTCTCGTAGATGCGTCCTTGTATTCAGAAGTTAAGGCTCAGAACTAATGTTTTCAAGAACCGTAAATGTTTCTCTTGTATGGAATTAGAATATTTAGAAAATCGTTGTTGGTAAATACCTATAAGGTATTTGAAGATATTTTAAAGACAGACTATATTCAATTGTATATTTTAGATGATCGGTACCTACTCATACGTGACGATAGTAACATAGTTAGATTGGCATTTTTTATCTATATTACGGGGTTTTAGTTAATTTGGTACATGGAATTTGCACGCGATGGATGAATTATTGTTTTATTTCCATTTTAGCACTTGCAAATCATGGTTTTTGAGATAGAAGAATTAAGATTGATACGCAACTGAAATGTATAATATTTTGTTACAATTGAAAAAAAACATACGAGTATAATGAAGACGGAAGATATAAGGATACTAACACTTCGGGTTTTTGAGTTCGTTACAGTTGGTTAACTGACAGCTAATCTGGTTAGCAACGTTTGTGTCATCACACATATTTCTTAAAGACGAAGTGTGACTTTCATCACGTTAAGGTATAATAACGTAACTTCTAACATACCTACAAGGTAACCTTGTACCAATTATGGTGGCGCTTATACCCTTAAGTCGTAATTTAATTTGGCCAGGTTTGCCAGATACCTACTAAAAACAAAATATCAGGCATAATTGTTTTTGTTTATATTTCGTGTGAAAAAACGAATACGTAAAACTGAATAACTAAGTTACAATCGCAAAAAAAGATTTGCCAATCCTATATGGACCATTATGACAACTTTTTATTTTCAGGCTTTGGCCTCGCAGTCAGCACAGTAGGCTTAGCACATGATTAGTGCGACAGTATGTCGCCGTGAGATAAACTATCCATCCGTCTTTTATTCATACAGTTAGTAAAAGACTGAAAACTATCTACAGCGACATACTGACGTACCAATCATGTGCTTTGCATATAGAAGTGAACTGACTGAATATACAAACGATACTCCTGGAGTATGTGTGGCTGCTCCCGCTCCCTCGTTTCCGCTACTGCAGCTGTGGCCGGGTCGCATCCCACGAAGGTGGGACGGTCGTTGCACCGTCATTTGGGGATATTGAGAGGCTGTTGAAGGAAAATTTGCCATGGGCATGGCGATTTTCCTTCAACAGCCTGATTTTGGTGATGATGTTGCGGTAAGGTAAGGCAAGGCAAGGCAAAGTCCGATCTGAGAGAGATCTGAAAAGGAAGACAGATGGAGAGAGAGAGAGACTTAGAAGTGAACAGACTAACCTGAACGGCGCCTAATTTGAATGTGTCCTAACATATTTTGTAAGCATCTCACCTCGCACCAATTTGAATGACGTCGACGCCCTAATAACGCGTAGGCCGCACATTCCGTTCTCCGTGGGTTTGACATCTGTACTCCTATTACAATCACCTACAGAGCTACAGGCTCAAACCAGAATAAACTGATCTTCAATATCTCAAACTTCTTATTCGTCTTAAGACGATACTTGTGTTCCCTAAAGCAAAGTCCAATAAACCGAGACACATTTATGGCAATCATAGGTATATGAAAAAAATAAATTTAACGCAATTTAGGATTGATTTTTTAATAAATCACGAACAATATGAGAATGAAATGAACACCAAATAATAAGACTTAAAATGAACTTAAGCCTTTATCATATTCGTAAATCATAGTAATCTTGGCCGTGTGGTAGGCAGTAAGAATACATTTGTCACCACCCCAACTCCTCCTGCGGGTGTCGTAAGAGTCGACTAAGGGATTGAAGTGTCACTGACCATTTTTGATAACGATTGATGATGGGCAGCAGCGTCATCATAGTGGACACATTACTGCGATCGCCAATCCGCTTGCCCAGCGTGGCGATTATGGGCATTTACCTCCTAATGCGTCAATACGCATAGTTAATAGGAGAGGCCTTCGTCCAGCAGTGGACTATCATAGGCTGATGATGTGATGTGATGTGATAGTAATCTTCAACTTTAGAGATAAAGAAGACCTGACATTGAAAAATAGTTCTATCAAGAAAATAGTTTTCAATTCTGTTTCCGTATTAGAAAGCCTTACGATATATTGTTTAGAGACTTAGTTATTCTTCAACATTTTAAACTCAAATTTCAATACCTACATTTTGAGAAATTAGAAGTCTCGTGAGCTTTAAAATAAAATACCACCTTGAGGTCAGAGTTCCGATCGTTTGATTCGGTAAGTATTAGGAATATGTACGGTTGTCGAAACATATTTACGCGCCACTTCCTTGTGGAGAAAGCGTGGTTTACTGCCCGGACAATTGGACCATTATATGTGTCATTTTGTGATAGCTATATCTGTCAGTTTTGTGATAGCGATCGCCTTGTTGGAGATGTTTTTAAGTGACAATCATGTCCGTATCAATAAATAAAAGTGGTAGTCCCTGTACATTTTTTTTTCGAACACAGAATCATAGTCATAGACTACCCTCCATCAGAATGATTCCTTTTCATCTCTTCCCGGATAGAAAACAGGACATCATTTCTGCTACTTTATGACTGTGATTGTATTACCTACTAACCAAAACATACCATTTCTACCAAAAATCTAAAAAAAAAATTAAAATAATAATACTTAAGTACATAAAATAAATTTTATTAATCTAACTAACCGAACCTATCTATATCTAAGACTGGCCTTTGGTTGGTTATATGAGGTCAAGGAATTTAGTCATTTTATTGCTTTTTAATGTGAAAAAAACCCTTACACAATTTGTCTAACTGTTACAGTATACATTGTACACCATGTATTGTGTCTCGGACCAACCTCGACTAATTGCCTCAACGATAATGAAGATAACAATGTCTAGACGCGTACAAGCTTAACGAAACAATTCTAACAAAATGTCTTTATTCTCTATTGTATTGTCCTAAACAAAACATTTGACTAAGAGGTATTTAGTCGTAACTTCGCTTTCAATACAACTTTCTTTCTCTATTATTTACTAGCTTTTTTATTATGTAAGTTACCGAACACTTTTACTTGCATTCTAAAGATTTCATACAAAAACAAAACAACTTTATCTTGACCAAATAAAGCTTGCACTTCTCGTCTGTTACGCCGCGTACTAACCAACTGCAAATATCTTGGTTGGGTTATAATTGTTCATAACCATTGCCTTCTGTGCCTGTTGTGCCAATACAAGTTTGGTCTCCTTTATAAATGAAGAATTTCGCTTTCGGGGATCAAATTAAACTGGGGATAAACATACAGTAGATTTTTAACAAGATGTCAGTTGCGATATGCTTGAAGAGGTCCGAGTCTATTCTGCAATTGTTTTCTTACAAATTACTGTACACAAGGAGTCGGTTCACTACTGTTTTACCCGTTATGCCGGTAAGTTGTGTGCGATGGTGAAACGTTACGTATTATTAGAACATTTGAACGTATTTCTTGCGCTTGGGATATAACTGTTAACAAATGGAACCACTGGCTTTGCATGGAAGCTTCTGTGTATAAATGATTTTGAAACACAAATAACATACATATTATGTTACTTAGGTATCTGGTATAGACAAAATAGCACACATATACAGGACATGATTACACTGACTTATACAGGATTAATGACACGCACAAATAATGTAGCTATAGTTCCTTGTCAATGAGGTAAACCTACCAATGGGCGACTTTTTAGTGCCCAACAGACATCCACCTGCACTATTATAGGGGCATAAGCTGTTGACTAGTCTTTCGTTTACCTTTTGCCATTTTTCATATGAACTTGATTGGTGGGATAGTATGTCGCCGCGAGATAGACTTCCTGCCTTTCACTAACTATATTCATAAAAAAGATATGGACAGTACATCACGCGGCGATTGTTGCACCAATCAGGGCCTACCGCCCTAGTTTTTCATTAGGTAACCTAATTAAGCCAAGGCATAGTAACGCATGTCTCTAAAAGCCCTCACATTGTAAAATGCTAAATCCAGGAGATTTTTTGTACCTATTCAGAAATTAGCAGCACATTTCCACAAGAATGCCGCTAAAATGCTGCTAAAAACAAAACGAACCTTCAATCGGATAAGAGATCCCGGCGATACGTTCCGGAGAGTGCCTGACTTAACTACTGTATTATTTGCATAGTTGCTTCGAAAACAACTACCTGTTGGACGTGATTAATTAATCAACATTTTTTTTATTCGAATCCAGAATCCTTGAGCGATCGGGGAGGACTTGGAGGTGTATGCACAAACTATTTACTTACTACTTTACTACCTTATTCATATTTCATAAACGCGTCGTAACTTAGCAAGTCGATAAGTATTCTGTGTCCCTTTCGATCTTATAGACATAACGCACACCTAGTTCAAAACAGTACTTACTCAAAATGTATGTTTTTGCGGTATATTTGAGATTTACGAACTTTGTAGATCGCGAATTAGATATATTTTGAGTTAATACTGTTTCAATCTAGGTGTGCTACAATAAGTTTGGAGACGTTTATGAATAAGGGAGTTAGATTATGGTCAAAACAGTAGGACAGGGAGTAGATTTGGTCCAGCCTGTCTTATATTCCATTACATATACCCAAGAATTTCGACAAGCTACGTAGCTGACGCAAGGATTAAAGAGATCAGCCGCGAAGGCTGAGGATGCAGGTTTGATTTTGTCTTTGGTCTGATGGACTTTGATTTTTTCTTAGTATAATGAATTTAATTGATCGTGTGACTTTTTAATTTGCGAATATGTTGATTCCTGAAATAGAGATCGGCTTTGTTTGATTCTGTTAGATAATAGTCCAATCGACGAAGCTCTGAAATATGATTAATAAATATTTAGAGCTTTTATTGCGAGTGAGTACTCCTTGATAATAGATTTTGTATGATTTTATGTATCTACCCTTTTAAATCTGTAAAATATATTGAAGACTACCATTAGTCCGTAATAAAAATATATGTAATGTTATCACAAATACCAAATACATTTTGTTAATGGATAATGGCTGTTTTCTATAGTTCGTAACGTGCAAAAAGGGAAAATAACCCAGTACCAGAGTATTCCCCAGATAAAGATAATACCAAGTACTTGTTCTAAGCATAAATTAACACGTACACTTGCGTCGTAAATAAACACAATGAAATGGTCATTATCATTTGTACTTATTTACCCCAGTGGCCTGTCTTTCCCTGGTCTCACGCGCCGCGATGTCGAGATAGCCCCAGTCTGGACCACGCAAATAACCCCGTGCTTAGCCAAAAACGACATTATCTACACTTACTACGAGTTTTGTGATAGTAGTCTCACTGCGTGCTTAGGTATACTTGATCTACGAGTGTCGTTCGCGAGGTCCTTCTCAACGTGAATGGTTTGTTAGGGTTCCTAGGGTAGCTGGGAATGATGGACTAACTCAGCTGCACTATAGTCATACTGAGGAACCATGGTCATGTCATACTAACCAATGCGACCTTGAAATTACAAACAAATTGACTCTTCCGACATCATGCATAAATTATATCATCGACATGAGTAGTGCATGTTACACAAGTTTTCGTAATTTTGGGATTAATTGCAGAGCAAAAGTTGCTTACCTTTATTACTTCTTTTCATAACTCAACTAGCGACTCAACAGACTCCGAACGGATGAACATGGGATACAAAAACCTTCTCTTGAATCAGTATAACTGTAAAAAAAGGTGTGAACGTGGACTCAGTGCTCGATAATGGAGACCTAGGCTCTCCGTTGCATAGTTTTAATATACTTTCACAGGGACATTAGGGACAGATAGGGACATTAGGGACAGATAAACAGTGGGGGAAGCGATTATTTTACACTTATTAGTGACTGCAGCTCTACCGCGAAAAACGAAATTCGTAAATTTCGAGGATTTGTCTCTCTCACTCTAATGACGCCTTCGTGTGAGTGACAGAGAAAAATCCTCGAAATTTACGAATTTCGATTTTCGCGGTAGTAGGCCTGGTAAAATATGGTCGTAATTTAAAAAGCTTGCATTAAGTGCAAAAGGTGCACTGCAATTGCTACGCATATTATAGTGACTACCGCAAAATATGGTAAGGGAACAGTACCGGTTTTCTCGAACGGTTACCGGTTTCCACGGATGCCGCGAGACGTTACTGGTTTTTAAATTGACTCGGGTTTTAGATAAGTAGGCTTAGGACTTTTCATAGCATATCGTGGTTCTAAAATCCTTGGAGCCGCTATGTGTAAAATTTTCGAAGTCAAAGTCAAAGTATATTGTAATATTAAATATAATGATTTATACATACTTTCACATCGTTACTGAATTAATTTTAATCGAACGTAATTAATTTTATAAAACGTACTGGATTTCATAAAAATTACATACTAAATTAGTTACCTACTTATATCAGAACAGAAACCATAAAAAACTAGACAATTAGTGTTCAAAACAAACTAGAAAAAGTCTTAAATAGCGATGAAAATGGCGAAAGTATCATGTTGTTTTTCTCGAAAGTTTCGAATCTTTCGTATAGATTACATGTAACTTTCGAACAAGAAACAAAACCGACTTTACCTTTGAAGTAAATAGACTTCACTTCACGTTGATATCACATAGAGCATAGATTAATGATTCCAATTTATAAGTATTTTATCATAATTTAAACTGTTTAGTCAACTGATATTGAGATTTATTCTGAGCAAAATGAAAAGTCACGTGTTTGTACATAGCCAATACATTCGGAGTATGATAATTCAATAAAATAATGCAAAAAAAAAGTATTTTACACGTAAACCACTACACGTAAATGCACTGTAAACTTATATACCTATTTCATTATATTCTGTTTATACTACGCATAAGGTACACCCGGGTAAAAGACCGGACTATTTTTGGCGAGTTGAAAGGATGTCACAAAATAAAAACCAAAATTTATTCTCACTAACTTTTACCTGCAGATGTGTGATGTACGTGATAAAAAAAAACAAGCTTTCAATATAAATTTACTTGATGCCACTCAGCCGAATAGCTTAGGAGTAAACGTAAAGTCAAACTTGCACTGTTTTTTCCAAGACACCTAATCGAAAAACCTTCTTGGCTTATGATCGGACTAGTATCTCATTTCAACTCTAAAGTAAGGAGAACAAGGTGCATAGTTTCCTATTAAAGATGAATTCTCCAAAAATTCTCGGAAAAAACCACTTTTTTTTTTAAACGTTCGTAGCTCACGACTGATGCGGCTGAGTGTTCGGAAGTTACATGTAATTTATACGAAAGATTCGAAACTTTCGAGAAAAACAACATGATACTTTCGCCATTTTCATCGCTATTTCCGATCTAGGAGGCTTTTTCTAGTTTGTCTTGAACCTAATTGTCTAGTTTTTTATGGTTTCTGATATAACTCAATTTGTATGCACTTTTTATGAAATCAAGTTCGATTTTTAAAATTAATTATGTTCAGTATGATGTGACAGTAGGTATAAATCATTATAGTCATTATAGAAAGTGAATAGAATATTACCTACAATATACTTTGACTTTGACTTCGAAAAATTTTCACATAGCGGCTCCAAGGATTTTAGAACCACGATATGCTATGAAAAGTCCTAAGCCTATAGATAAGACACGCGATTTTCTTCGCATGCGTATCGGTTTTTAAAGGTTTCGGAGAAATTAAACTTGTATAAGTTAAGGCGAAGTGCATGGGGTTTTAAACATAGGAACTAGAATATTTTCCAAAAAAAGAAACAAACTAGGTCATTATTTTTTCATCAAATCTTTGAAAGAATTTTATTTTGGAATAAGTACAGTTCTTGATATCAAAAACGCAATACGCCTTATTTTACTATTAGTCTTGAAAACTACAGGTGCTAAGTGATGTAATAAAACTGATGAACACCAATATATAAATAGATTTATTACTTTGAATCAGATAATTAACATACAGCGTTTATTAATTAATAAGTGCTTGATTTTAATCGTTAATTACAATAATTACAAAGTAGTTCTGGTAAACCAACGATGTTCTCGTGTCGAGTGCCAACCCCGCAAAAAGTCCGCGCCCCGCCATGTACGCCGGTTTTATTCAACGGAGTGGCGCCCTCTCTCGGCCGGAAACTGCCTCTTGCCGCCAATAATGTCACCGGAAGATGCAGGCAGTGGTGGTTGTCCGATGTTGCCAACACGGCCATGCTGCACGGTGTCAGCGCCTGACACCATACATGCCGCAAATATGATCCTGAAACATATTGTGGAATGAATAAAACTGTATATATTAGTATTACATTAAAGTACAATCTCTCTCTCTCTGTGTAATCCTTGTTTTGCGTACCAGCCACAGATTTGAACTGCATCGGGCATCATGACCCTCGCACTCAAAGAGCGAACGCTTCACTTGAGAGACCGAGTTGATCAAGTTGCACCGTTGCAGCCGACATATCTCAGAAATATATTTAAGGTTTCATACACTCACAGAGCGAACCGCTTCTCTTAAGTATATCAAAACCACCTTAAATATAACCATAGCCTGCCGACTCGTACGCAAAACACTTTATGAATTTACTTTATTTGTACTAACTTTGGAATGGAATTTAATTAGTTTTTCTAATAAGTAATAACTTAATATATGTACTTGGATTCAATAAATAATAAATAAAAATGAACAAAGTATTCAAAATATTATTTTAAATACCTACATTTATTTACCCATTTGCCAACACGGAGTACTCACAGAAATTATTCTGATTCCCAATCATGGATTTTGATCCACGGCTTTATATTTTCAGCTGCTGCCGTACCCGTATACTTTTTATTACTGCGTTCTGACCCTCTTAAATCCGTCACCTCATATCGGTCATTTCCTAATACGCTTTTTATTTGAAATGGACCTTTGAAAATGGGCATCAATTTGGTACTTTGGCCATCGTTATTCTTGCTTTGAATTTTTATAAGTACAAGATCACCAACAGAATATTTCCTTGCTTTTATTCTTGAATTGTCAAACCTCTCTTTTTGACTTATCGCACTGGCTTTTAGATTCTCATCCACTTTCTTACGCAAATCGGTCACATCTGTAAGTTCCCCGTTATCAAGTTCCCTACCCATAATATTATCCCCATCAGTTCTCAAGCGATACCCAAAGAAAACTTCACTTGGCACTGATTTTGTAATTTTATGAACTGTACTATTCAAGCCCTGTTGCAACATTGTAACGTACTGATCCCAACTATCCTCTTCGCTATTGGCACCTAAGGTTCTCATGGCATCTAAGATGGTTTTATTAAATCTCTCCACCTGCCCGTTGGAACGGGGCATACCGGTAGCAATTGTATGCAACCGAATATTTTTTTTCGCACAGTATTGAGTGAAGTCTTTAGATGTAAAAGCAGTACCTGCGTCACTAATAATTCGCCTAGGGTTACCAAAATGTTTATAGACTTGGTCTAGCTCGGTTATCACCTCAGCTGAATTTGTTGTCTTTACTGGAAAGATAAATACAAATTTGGTAAACGAATCTACCATCACTAGCAAATACTTGTTACCGCATTTTGATTTCACAAAAGGACCTAAATGATCTACGTGAAGCGTATGGAATGGCTGGGCATATTTCGGTAATGGATACAATTCTCCTTCTTTAGGACCGCCTTTTATTTTGTAATAAATGCAATTGATACAGTTTTTAATATATTTTTTCACTGTATGTCTTACTCTTGGGAACCAATACAAATTTTCAATACGCTCCACGGTTTTATCTACCGAAAAATGACCCACATCGTCGTGGTTACTTTTTATAATCTGCCAGATACAAGATTTTGGTACAACCCAACGACGACCTCGGTTAGTTCTTCGGTAAACTTTATTACCTAGCATCTCATATTTACTGAAAATGTCCCTGTGTTCCTCGGCTTGTCCTGACTCTAATGTTTCTTTGATTTTAACTAGCTCTGGGTCTTGTAACTGCACGGACATTAACCAATCCCCCTCAGTTATGGACAACACTACTTCGGATTCGTTTTTCTCTCCTGAAGGGACCGGGTTTCGGCTTAATGCGTCAACGTGTTGCATACGAGAGCCCTCCCTATGATGTATTTCAAAAGCAAATTCTTGTGTTAATAAAACCCATCTTGCGATGCGAGGGATTATTTCTTTTTTTGTTAATGCATATCGAACCGCATTGCAATCCGTTATTATTTTGAAAGGAGAGTCCAGTAAATATAGCCGAAACTTTTGTAACGACGATATGATCGCGAGCAATTCAAGTTCAAAAGAATGATAACGCTTTTCGTCTTCTGTAGTTTGCCGACTATAATAATGGATTGGTTTTTCGCCCTCATCAGTGACTTGCATAAGGATACCAGCTACACCTTCTCGACTAGCATCTGTATACAAAATTTTCTCTTTCGACGGATCAAACATAGACAAAACGTTACTTGACATTAATTTTTCTTTTAACATCAGAAATGCTTGTTCATGACTATTTTCCCAAACCCAGACAGAGTCTTTTTTCAGCAACTTCGTCAGCGGTGCCGAAAACATTGCGCAATTCTTAATAAACTTACGAAAATAGCTTATTAAACCCAAAAACTGACGAAGTTGGTGAATATTTTTGGGTGTCGGGAAACATTTCACCGCTTCTAATTTAGAATCATTGGGCATAACTACGTTTGGCTTTATTTTGTAACCGAGAAATTCAATTTGAGATTTCAAAAAGTGACACTTTTTTAAATTAAGCGTTAAACCGTTTTCACGAAAAATCTCTAGCACTTGTTCAAGCAATTTAAGGTTCTCCTCAACAGATTTCGTAACTAAATACACGTCATCAAGATAGACAATTACATTTCCAAATCTCAAATTTCCTAAAACCTTATTCATCATTTCCTGAAAGCATGCCGGACCGTTCACTAAACCAAAAGGGAGCCGTAAGAATTCGTAATGGCCGTCTTCCGTGATAAATGCTCCTTTAGGTATTGAATCGGGGCTCATTAGTATTTGGTAGTATCCACTTTTTAAATCGAGGCTGGTAAAGCACTCGTTCCCTTGTAACCTATCTACTAAATCTTCAATCCTAGGCATAGGATATTTGTTTTTAACTGTAATCTTATTTAGGGCCCGATAATCTATGCATAGTCGTTTTTCTCCATTTTTCTTGCCGACTAAAAGCGCAGGGCTCGCATAGGGAGAATTACTATGTTGCACTATTTTGTTAGCTAACAACTCATCTACCATATCCCGAATCACTTGTCTATCTGCTGGAGACGATCTAAAAGGTCGACATTGAATTGGACGGGGATCCGTTACATCTATTATCATTTCGTGATTATTTGCTTTGCCCAATTCCTTGACATTCCTAGCTACACAATCACTATATTTACGAAACAAAGTCATCAATTCGGCATGGTTCGAATCGGCATCAAGTTCAGTCACATCAATAGTACTGCAAAATTCGTTCAAAGTTTTAGCATAATCAAACTTTAAAACTGTACCTATTCGAGAATACATCAAGTCGGGGCGTTCAGTCACGTTTCGACCAATCAAAATGTCGCAACCATCTAGATCATCCATTACGTAAAAATCTACATTGTTTACATTCACGGAGTCAAGTTTCAAATTGGCCTTAAGCACAGTAGTAACCGTTTTTAACATATGTTTGGAAAATGCTTGTAAATTTACCGGTGAAGCTAACTTTGTCGACTGTAAACTATGTTTAGTTACTAATGACTGTGATATAATTGAACAGCTACTTCCCGGATCAATGAATGCGTCATGAACCAAAACATCATTCAGAACTACCTTCTTTACGAATTTGTTCCGCGAATTCGATGACGACACAAACTTAGTCTCAGGTTTTTCGGTTTTTTGTTCTACTTTAACATTTTTCTTTCGATTACATGTAGACTCAATATGGCCTCTAATCCCACAATATTCACACTTTATATCACATTGCATTCGTTTATGATTTCCGCCACATAGAAAACATTTAATTATTTTTCGCGCTTGTGAACTACCTTCGTTGGAACCGGCCAAACCCGATGACATGGCTCGACTGTTTGTAGACAAAGCTGAATTAGTTGAGGTATTGACTTGCGACTGAATTTGATTTGCCTTTGGTAATGAACATGACACGTTTGTTTGTTTCTTTGCTTTATATGTCCGGCTATGTAAATAACTTGCGAATTGATCACATGAATTGAATGAATTTGCTTCTATGTTTCCGTCTCCTATATTCCCGAGAACTATTGAAATAACATCCTGATCTGAGAAATTTATACGTAATCGATCGAGTTTACATTTCTGGTCAAAATAGAATTCATACAGAGATTGATTATCAACTGGCTTCCGTTCGATTATTTCCTTTAAAAGTTCGAACATATTTCGTTGGATTTGAAAACTAACCGATAACTTAGTATGCCAATCTGACCATTTCCATGAGGGCCATTGGTGATCAATGCGCAGCAATGAGTCATACCACACTTTAGCTGAACCTTTTAACTTATTCAAGGCTTGATAACGGGTTATTTCATCAGACCATGAGAAAGTACTTGCGTAAGATTGAATTATTCTAAGCCATGAGTTAATGTCATCTTTCAAAGGGTCAAACTCGGGTATTATGTTGTGCAAGGTATTCGTATTATTGTGACTTACAGTTTCGGGTCCATTTTTGCGTAAAGGCTTACTTGACCGGTCTCGTTTCCTTCTCTTCGGAGGTGGAGGTGACGGGGTTCGGGCACTCTCACTGTCAGAACTTAAAATGCTACTAGAACTACTGGATGATCGAGCGCGTTTATGTTTACGGGTTTTCTTTTTATTCTTCCCCATGACGCGTGGATAGAACACTTCTGATGAAAACTACAGGTGCTAAGTGATGTAATAAAACTGATGAACACCAATATATAAATAGATTTATTACTTTGAATCAGATAATTAACATACAGCGTTTATTAATTAATAAGTGCTTGATTTTAATCGTTAATTACAATAATTACAAAGTAGTTCTGGTAAACCAACGATGTTCTCGTGTCGAGTGCCAACCCCGCAAAAAGTCCGCGCCCCGCCATGTACGCCGGTTTTATTCAACGGAGTGGCGCCCTCTCTCGGCCGGAAACTGCCTCTTGCCGCCAATAATGTCACCGGAAGATGCAGGCAGTGGTGGTTGTCCGATGTTGCCAACAGTCTGATATTATTTATATTATACTGGTATCATATTATTTGTAATAATTGAAAGACTAAATAAGGACAACATTTAATTAAATATATATGCTGTACACGTTTGTAGTAAAACCATAAAAAACACAGTAAAAATACTACGCAGTAACGCCAACCGTCCTCATTCCCCAAATATGTCACATAATTCAAACATACTTACAGCACATTAACATTCCATTCATCTTATCGTTAAAACCGATTTTATACGAACCATATGTTGATATCATCTGTTGGCACTTAACTACATGCGCTGAACATTTCAACATTTCCAACACTCAATTTAGAAGTTGATTCGATTCTTTTTATAAATCGATTAAAACTGGCCTTCATTATCGAAATCGAACTGTCATGAATCCTTTTCAAACAAAATGGTTACCATTATGCTGCGATTGGTGCTAAGATGATTTTTATTTAAGAAGTTGTATAATACATAACCTTATGTACCCACACATAACCTCGCTATAAAGATCATACATTAATTACAAATTTATCTTTACAGGTAAGTTGCAGCCTTGCCCTGTTTTTCTACAATTGAGTGAGTCTGAGTACGAACACAATGGGAGTTTCGCAAAGCGGATTTTGATGTACAATTGGTATTTGATTAACTTCAACTGCTTTTTTATATACTCTAAGCATTATTATATCTGTAATAATGATATCACCAAACTAAAAAAGATATTGATGTAACTGATCATGCAATGTGTCTGTGTCTGCATTTAATGTATATTATAACACTGATTAGTGTTTTATCCCCTGTTGACAGAATTGTGGTAATTTTAGACGATTATGTATTGCAAATTTAGTCGAATTGTACATTTCAAGGTTTCAAATTGCACATGTTTCATATTCATTGCATATGGCAGCTGACTTACAACGCTTTTGTATTTATCATCATATGTATATCAAAAGTAAACAAAACACCGTACAGAGAAGTGCTGTGAAAGCCGTAAAGAGTTTGTCGGTTTACCGACACCAGAATCGCAAATATTATTTTCCTATAAACTTAATTTAAGGAATACATCTTCACTCAAATATTTCTTACTATTTAATTAGATACTGTGTAAATATTGTTGCGGATGTTAAAACACTAATGGCCTTATTCATAATCCTCTCGTAACTTAACAAACCCCTAAGTATTATTAGGATATGTTTATGAAAAAAGGGTAACAATATAACATTTGATGCAATATGATTATAATGCTTACCTATAATCATGCAAATCAAATCCTGAATCCCAAGCAAAAAGTGCCCAAAGACAGAGGCGGCGAAGTAAGCCAAAAACAAAAAGATGATAGTACGTGTATCCGTAATTATGAGAAAAAACTGCGACCTTGGGAGCAATCTTCGCAAACGTTGAAAAACTGGTCTGAAACCGCACGAACATAATATAGCTTTGAAAGCAACAATTAAATTACAGTTATTGCGAAGTCAAACTATTTTAGACAGTATAGGGACTTTAGAAATAAAAAAAACTTTCAGTTACAAATCTTAGGCCCACTTTCAGAATCAACATAATCTAAGGCCAATGTACAAACACGGAGTTAACTGGTTAAACATGATTGCAGAAGGATTATGACATATGAAGCACTAAGATACACGATAGTTGTATAATACAAAGCAAAAAAAAGTAAGTTGTTCATCACAAGTTCATACTACTGTGTCATTTTATTGTTCAATTATTCGTTGCCCCAAAATGCCGTACGACAGCTTATTTGCAAGTTAATAACAATTCTGATTGTGTCTAGTTCGAATCCTTGTTTAAATTTAACACGTCGCAATTTTGGGCGTGATTTGAATGCTAACTCCATTGTCATTTATTTAGACAATATCTATTATATGACTATATAATTATATGAGATTATTCATGTGAAGACTACATCATGCATTATTTTTAAATATTGTTCACTGGCACCATTTAATTTAATTTCATGTATGTAGGTAAGTATGTGAAACCATTTTTAAACAAATCGACAAATTCTCATGTTAAGTTTAATTACTCGTAAGGCTTCTGTTATTTATAGGTACCAAACATAATAGTACTTAGATAATACGTGACTAAAGGTGATAATATTTGTTATATGCACACAAAGCATCTTTTTGTTAGATCACAAAGCATCACAAGCAATGATTAGCAAAAAGGCTTGCCACGCCGCAATTCGCGCGTGTTCGTGGTCAAGCCGTTATGTCCTGGCCACGACATTGGTCTAAGGCGACCGGCTTAGCGGAAAACGTATGGTTCTCCCTCTCGTACCCATATCGGCCTCCCGCTCCAACTCATGGATTCGCTCGCCGCTGGTCGCCTTAGACCAATGTCGTGGCCGGGCCGTTAGGCAGGGCACTTGTTTGCCTAGTGTCGCACTAATAGGCAACATAATGTTTTCGGTGGATTGCTTTTTAGGATTTAAAAATACCGCTTCGAAAAAAAGCCAAGTACTGCATGTAGTATTTTAACTGTAGTCGCATCGTGATCTTAGGCCAATAAGTGGCTAGCGGGCTTGTAGAGTTGTAATTAAGACCATTCTGGTTTCACTTCGCATATTGCTAATGCCGAGAGCGCATAAAACTTATCTTGTTTATTTAATAGACTAAATAACTTATCTTCATTTTTATCTCGTCTTGCATTTTTCCGTTGCCTTTTATAATCTTTAAATTAAATTATTTGTTTTGATTGATGGTTTAAGGTTTAAGCCTACATAAATGTTCATTTCATGTGCCTACAACTTTTCGTTTTTTGTCAAAACTGAATATGCTTCATCCATTCATGTTTCTATATACGCTGTCATATTGTATTTACTAAGAACGTGTAGATTGAAATGTAGTTGTAAGATGTCTTTATGTAACTCTAACATCTATTCCTAGATGTAATCAAACACCTAAAAACCAAGATGGAAATTAACACGTGACTACGTACGCAGGATTAAAAAACATGTCGATCCTTCATTCTACCCTTCCAAATGATATCCAGGCTAAATTAAATTCATGGTAAATTCACCAATAATGTCTGACACAATGCAAACTAAAATTATCTGACACAGCGACCAAAAACATTATATGTCACATCGTCAGTTGTGTCATAAATTAATGTAACCACCAAAATGACGAAATTGAGTTAAATATGTCGTTCGACTGCAAATTCACTGCTCTATTGAACGGTGTATACCAAAATTTTGATATCAAAAAAAATTTTCGAATACGCTAACAAAAACTTTATTATGTTATTTTACGGCTTTCGTTGTATTAAAAGATAAGATTGCTACTGACTCTACTCTATTCCATTGGAGCACCGGTACTTTAATTACAACTATACTCGTTAGTATGAGATAATACGATATGACGATATGAGTGTCAATCGCCAGCCTTGCACTGATATTACGGACTCGCGTCATTCCTAATTGCGGCAGATTGCCTCAACATAGTGTTGCCAGGCGTAAAGATTTTTTCTGGCAAGTTTGAAAATTAAATGTCAGCTTACTTCATTTTTAAACGGTTTTTATTAACTTCACCGCGTATCAACTGTCGTCGATGCTTCAAATCTTGTGATCGATTTTTCGACCACTTCTACTGCACCAAAATCAGTGAAATTTGGAACTCTTATCAGGTTCCCATGACAATGCAATATGATAATATGTGTATCCTTGTATCCTCAAAGCCTGATGCTGCAGACGTACTGCTTGCCTTAACCGAGTGTGTTAGACACGTGAAAATGAATGTATAGCATGTTTGGCATAATCAAATACCAACAGCCTGATCATGACTTCCAACTCCTCACTCCTGATGCTGCAGTACTGCCTACAATAACCGCAATGTTTATCTTTTATCGATATCTTGGTTTTGAAGAAGTTCTTTAGATATTACTTAAGTAGAAACATGCGAATTTAATACTAACGTCCAACTCCTCAAATCTGATACACCAGTGTTACCTACTGCCTGCCACAACCGCTAGGTTTAGCGTTATGCAGATTTTGAAGTACTGCTTTAGATATTTGGTAGAAACATACGGATTTCATTATCATCATCATCATCATATCAGCCGAAAGACGTTCACTGGTAAATATAGGCCTCCCCCAAAGATTGCCATAAGGACCGGCCCTGCGCCACCTGCATCCAGCGACCTTCACCAGGTCATGAGTCCACCTTGTGGGGGGCCTACCCACGCTGCGGCTTCCGGTACGTGACCGCCACTCGAGAACCTTACCGCCCCAACGGCCATCCGTTCCACGCGCAACGAGCTCCGCCCACTGCCACTTCAGTTTAGCGATTCGAAGAGCTATATCGGTTACTTTGATTCTGCTGCGGATGGTCTCATTTCTAATCTGATATCGCAGAGAGACTCCTAGCATAGCCCTCTCCATTGCCCTTTGGGTGACATTGAGCCTTCTTATGAGGCCTGCAGCCCTCCAGCTGATATAGTGACAGAGTGAGTGGTTCGTGTAGGGTGGGCCGTCGGGCCTGCGGCCCTCCAGCTGATAGAGTGACAGCGTGAGTGGTTCGTGTAGGGCGAGCCGTCGGGCCTCCGGCCCTCCTGCTGATAGAGTGACAGCGTGAGTGGATCGCGTAGGGCAAGCCGTCGGGCCTGCGGCCCCCAGCTGATAGAGTGACCGCGTGAATGGTTCGCGTAGAGCGAGCCGTCGGGCCTGCGGCCCTCCAGTTGTTAAAGTGACAGCGTGAGTGGATCGCGTAGCGTAGGGCGAGCCGTCGGGCCTGCGGCCCTCCAGCTAATAGAGTGACAGCGTCAGTAGATCGCGCAGGGCACGCCATCGGGCCTGCGGCCCTCTAGCTGATAGAGTGACAGCGTGAGTGGTTCGCGTAGGGTGAGCCGTCGGGCCTGCGGCCCTCCAGCTGATATAGTGACAGCGTGAGTGGATCGCGTAGGGCGAGCCGTCGGGCCTGCGGCCCTCCAGCTGATAGAGTGACCGCGTGAATGGTTCGCGTAGAGCGAGCCGTCGGGCCTGCGGCCCTCCAGCTGATATAGTGACAGCGTGAGTGGATCGCGTAGCGTAGGGCGAGCCGTTGGGCCTGCGGCCCTCCAGCTGATAGAGTGACAGAGTCAGTAGATCGCGTAGGGCAAGCCGTCGGGCCTGCGGCCCTACAGCTGATATAGTGACAGCGTGAGGGGTTCGCGTAGGGCGAGCTGTTGGGCCTGCGGCCCTCCGGCTGATAGAGTGACAGCGTCAGTAAATCGCGTAAGGCAAGCCGTCGGGCCTGCGGCCCTCCAGCTGATAGAGTGACAGCGTGAGTGGTTCGCGTAGGGCGAGCCGTCGGGCCTGCGGCCCTCCAGCTGATAGAGTGACAGCGAGAGTGGATCGCGTAGGGCGAGCCATCGGGCCTGCGGCCCTCCAGCTGATAGAGTGACAGCGTGAGTGGTTCGCGTAGAGCGGGCTGTCGGGCCTGCGGCCCTCCAGCTGATTGAAGGACAGCATGAGTGGTTCGCGTAGCGTGAGCCGTCGAGCCTGCGGCCCTCCAGCTGATAGACTCACAGCGTGAATGACTCGCGTAGGACGTGCCGTTGGACCTGCAGTCATCAGGTTGATAAGACTGAGAGTATGAGTATAAGTATATCCCTCGGTGACGCGTAGGGCGTGCCGTCGGGCTTGCGGCCGTCTGGTTGATACACAGAGAGTGTGAGTCCCTCCGGTTCACGTAGTGCGTGCCATAGTACCGTCGAGCCTATGGCTCTCCGGTTGATAGACTGCATGGATTGACCCTTAGGGCCCTCGGTTCGCGTCGGACTTTCCGTCAGACCTGCGGTCCTCCGGTTGGTCGACTGACAGTATGAGTTTATATTTTATAGTCTCGAAATTCGACTTGCATAATGTGTTCAATATAAAAATATAACCTTAATTTTCTCAATAAACCAAATTGATTGATATATTCCTTATTGTCACTCTGTTATCTAAGGTATTGTATGAATAACAACACGTCCATATGAGACACTTCAAGCATTCAAGCTAACATTTTTTTAGTGTCGGATTTCTAAAAATATCTATTCAGCAGGAATTCCCCTCTCGTTACACATAAAATAATGTCCATTACGTTTACATATGTGTTCGTGATTCAAGCGCGAGAGTTAAACGCTAGCATGCATATTATAAACAACATCTTTGATCTAGAATAAGTAGATATAGTGTCGGAAATTAACTTTACAATTGCACTAAAAACTTGAAAATAAAATAAGTAAAAAAAGTTTTAATTTAAACGGTTTTTATTGCACCGAAAACTAGAAAATAAAAATTAGTTGTAACTAACCGTAGATGCTACTTTCTGTAGATTAGTCACGTGAAACTATTATCACTGTAGTCTTCCCAAGTTGGATGCTGAAAGCCACGTTTAGCCTCTATGTCAGTGGATTAAGCGTTCCTTAATCGGAAACTTTTACCAAACTAAAATAAAAACGTGGGGCGTTATTATAAAGAAACATACAAATTCAAAATATGAAATTGTAGCTTTAATTTTGCAATTAATCATCCTTCTGCTCCAACACTTCTACAGAGGTAAATAACTTTTATCAAAGCCAGAACAAAACTTATTACACTATTGCTGTCTTGATTTCTATGTTTGTTCTTAAATAACTATAGTAACTTAATCACAATTGCGTACGCCCCACGTTTTTATTTCAGTTTGGTAAAAGTTTCCGATTAAGGAACGCTTAATCCACTGACATAGAGGCTAAACGTGGCTTTCAGCATCCAACTTGGGAAGACTACAGTGATAATAGTTTCACGTGACTAATCTACAGAAAGTAGCATCTACGGTTAGTTACAACTAATTTTTATTTTCTAGTTTTCGGTGCAATAAAAACCGTTTAAATTAAAACTTTTTTTACTTATTTTTTGTGTTTGAAATGTTTGATTGCTTAATTTTTATGTATAATTTGACTGTCAAAAAATTGGGAATAAAAATGTTCGTTACAAACTTGCAATAACTGTAAAATATCTAGATAGATTTTTACGAAGATTATACGTAAAAATTGAGCAATCAAACTTTCCAAAATCAAAATTGAACTAAGCTGGCATTTAATTTTCAAATTAAGAGATTATATCTCTTCTAATTGTTATTATAGCCATGCTACATAGGGGTCAATCATCATGTTACGACACTTGTCTTGTGTACCAGGTCCCAGAGCGTGTGACATCTTGGTCTCTTTGCCCCCTGGGATGCGATTATCCAAAACAGACATGCCGTGACTGAATCTGGGTTGTGTTCTTGTTCATGTTAATGTAGGGTTGCCAATTACAAAATGCCCGGTCGCATTAAGTTCTCTTTGTACCAGTAATAAATTAATGATTTCATATTCCTAGGCTTTCAGAGAAAACTTGTTTTGAGTGTTGGACTTGCTTTTTGTTTCAAGGTGATTTTTATTTGAAGAAATTTGTCAAGATTGTCTGATTTTGTATATGGCAACATTTCTCCGACATATTATCGGTTTGACCGTTCGCCCGTGACGTCATCAATCATGTCCATTACAACCTGACCTATCGACACTTGCAAACGATTTGAATTAGGAGTTCGAATGCATTGGGTGATTGGCAATTGTAAAATTTATGCATGTTTTGGGTGTGATGTGTCATTAATTAGTAAGTAGGTATGCAAAATTGCGGAATGTAATAGGGTCATGCTGTTCAACTATGAAGAATGTCGACAACTAACCCCGCATGCCGCTTATAAATTTTATTAATTGACTATAAAGTAAAGATCTATAAACAAGTATAAGTGTACGCATGCATAAGCATGACAGCATTTGAGCATACTAACATATATATATATATATATTTATGGAGTTATTCGTAGACGTGTAATGTGCGTGAATTTATTATATCGACTTTTTTATTTTTGATAAAGGGCCAAGTTTTAACAGGCATAGGCAATAGAATAGAATATGGTTTATTATTGACAGACGAACATATGTATATAGTGCAGGGAAATTAAACAAGTAAACAGCAATGGAAAACAAAAGGGAAAAAGTAAAGGGGGATTTACACCCTAACGAGCGAATGCTCATTCTATCTCCACTCTACGAAATTGTGTGTAGCACAAAACATAATTCGTCGAAATTCGTTGATTTCGTAGAGTGGGGGATAGATTGAGTATTCGCTCGTTTGGTGTAAATCCACTTTTAGGAATATGACAAATAAAATGGTGCCACGAAATGGTCTTATCTCAGCATGGTGCCGGCGTAAACCAGCACTGATCTTCCGGTGAGACCATTAAGTGAATGAATCAGGTCGAGATAGTATCATTGGAGATGGATAGGATGAGACAGTATTTAAATATTCAAATGTACTATGTAATGTACTTAATCATGTTTTTTAGATACAAAATATATAATTTTTATGCGATTACGTCACTTTTTTTTTACTTTGCGATCGAATCACGTTTGACCGCTTTTAATTGAAAGTGGAACTCACCCTAAGTATCATCGTTCCACACTTCTCTCCAACCACAGTAACTTTCTGTTTCCATAACTCGCGCGACATTTGCTTGCTGAGATCATCTCTACCTTCTAGGTTGAGCATATTGGTGTTATCTTGTTCTTGTTCTAGTACTGTGATTAAAACATTGTTTAGTGCATCAAACTCAGTCGTAACGCTGTAAATCTTAGGTAATAGACGCAAAGACCTCAGCGCAAATAGGATTACCAATGAGGAGGTAAAGAGAGTCAACAGAGTAACATTACAGGTGCAGTTGCTTCTATAACCATGTCCAAGACACTAAAGCTTATTTTATCTCACAGAGTAGTTTCCTTGTTATTTTCTATTACTTATGGTGACGCAGAAGGGTCAAGTAAGCCCCGTTGGCCATTTTGCCGTTAAACCTCTTCCCTCACGTATTCAGTTCAGTCTTCTGGCTCCTTGCAGACGTGCTATTGGCTGCAGTGCCCACCTGAATCCATACAGTTAACCTTGTATGTTTGGGGGCTCCAAATGTAGAATCTAGATAAGGTAGTCTGTACGAGTATCCACTGTAGAAAGTTCATGGTACAGATTTATTGTCTAAAGTGGCACTATTAATTGCATGGCCGGTGTACCGGTGTTCCGCTACCGGTTTACGTAAGATATAGGGGTATTGCAGATAGCCCATATCTTATAATCAAGGTTTTATGACTCTTAAGGTTCGTCAAGCTGCCGGTAAGATGGAAAATGTGTTGATGGTGATACAATGACTGTCGTACTAACTGTTGAGACTGTAAATTCTGAGGAATAAACTCCCTGTTCCCATACCATGAGTTGGAAAGTAAAGGATACTTTAGATTTTACTCGATACGTAATGCATTCTATCCCGCTCGCACTGACATATTGGAGCGAGCGCGATGGACAGCTTTACTTAGGTACTGAGAAAAACCTAGCGTTAACGATACTTTGTAAAGTCATGGTACGACTACTGGTAACTCTGCCTTCACTCACGCTGAATTTCTTTAAAGCATCTGCAGTGTTTATACCTTTGTTGCAATCGATGTTAAATTGCGGCAACTTCTTAGCATTATATGTTTATTCTCGTTTGCTATCGGCATAGTATACTTAGGTCTACAAATTGAATAATAGCAATAATGATTTCTGATGCATTTCGCGCTACTTCGCTAGATATTTTCTTTTAAAATTTAGAGTTGTGTCTAAATCAAAGACAAAGCTACCATAACCCTCCGTCATTATGCCTATATTTTTACCGTTATTGAAGTTTCTTGTTAGTGCCGCAATTTTGCGTATGCAAATACATTTCACGGGAAAGTGATTCTGAGAATAGTTAAACAAACTGACCGTCGCAATTCGTCTCGGAATGTCGTTAAGAAGCCGTGGAACAAATTTGATGCTCACTTACCAGCATCCTTCTACCCAGGAAAAAATGTGACATTAATGCTTATTAGAAAAAATAATCATAGATAATAAAACCTCCAACTCTTTATTCGAGTAGCTAATTCTCTCTCTCTCTCTCTCTGCGGTCACCATTTGAAGGAAATATTAATGAGTTCATCTCAAATTATTCAGACAAATTGGCCGCATTAAAAAAAAATTTCAGGGGCTATTAAATACGCTGTCTGATCAGTACGAATGGAAATGGATCAAGAAATGGAAAGCAAATGAATATAATTGTTTATCTAACTTATTTTATGTCTCTTACGCGTGTATCCTCGATGCCCACCATGAGATGATATTTATCTAAAAATCTAGCAATCAGTTCCAAGTAAGAAAGTCTACCCTTTTTGCAAATACATTGAAAAAAGGCAATAACACTTACTGCTAAGCGTACGAACGTGAGGCGCCGCATATTGTCCTTTAGTCTAGACCAGATGTTCCCAATCTTTTTCATTCCATCAATTCCATGGCGCACTTGCAAGCTCAAAATTGTCACCACTCCTCCCTTGCGTTGCGTACCTAAGTACAAATAGGTACGATTGTAATGTAACCTAGCCTTTGGACGCCCCTTTGTACTTTCCATGGCACACCAGGGCGCCAAAGCAAAGTTTGAGAAACCCTGGTCTAGACACGCTAGGGCAGAAAGAATGATTTATCCCCCTGTATACTAAAATATAGAAATACACCATTTTGAATCTTATTCGTTGGACAGAGGTCCCATGTTTTTGTTCAGATAAAACAAGCTACATATAAAAGGTAAAAACCGCGTGTACGTACTTTACAAGAAATTCCTTAAAGATATATGACTCATTGCACGTGAGAGTAATTTTCTAATAGCTTTTGTTAGCTGTAGCTGTTTTTTTATGTGCTGTTAGTTTATCTGTCCTTTGGAATAAAAACTTTCCTAAACTCCATCGTTCCTGGAGAACTGAAATTAGATATTTACGTATTTAGAATACGACGTTTATTTTTTGTTAATGAAACTATACATTTTCTTAAAGTTTATCTTGTAATAATAACAGAAATTTCATGGAATGGAATTAATTTGTCAAATTGTCAATGATAATGAAATCGCAGAAAAGTAGTTGGAATTACGTAAATGGAAAATTGGCTCAATCTATGCCCAATTTGTTTCCAATAATATAGCACGAGGCAAATTGTTTCATTCAGTGAAGCGAAACCTAGTTTCGTGTGAATTGTACAATTAATAAATGAACAGCTCCGTTTCAATAATTAATCGTCTGAATTTCACACTCGAATAACCCTTTTACTTCTCAAGGGCGACTTAATAGACAACGCTGTTTTGGTGACATAAACTGTTTTAAGGAATGATGTGTATTGCCATTAATTACTCGAGAGGTGCCGACTGTTCCGAGTACAGTCCTAGATTTAACCAGTGTAAGATAACCTCAAAAATACACTCCACAACTAGCATAATGATGAAGACATTCATACTAGTCTCGAGTCTTTTTGAGCCCTCGACTCGCTCGCTATTTTGAACGACTCGCAAAGAGGACCTAGAAATGGATTTCAGACTGAATTCAATTACAAGGCCTGTCAAGTTTCTGCCCCAGCTCCAACCGTACCGTCTCAGCATATTCCTATTGTTAATTATTTCTGTAATTGTCCCATTTATAATCTCGACACCGACAATCCAGTTATATAACTAGTATTCACGGTTGTGTAGCAAATAGAAGAATATAACAGTAATTATGGTCTGCACGCGTTAATGTCATTCATTATGGCGCATACGCAGGCTAACTATTATCTATAAAAAATAATGCTGTTCTCCATCTCGCATAGACTTTCAGCAAGCTTTCGACACGGTGGTCCTTTAAAGCTTTTTATCTTTATGCTAAATGAATTATATTTCCATAGTCATTTTGTACATGTTTTTATTGAATGTACTTAGATTCAATCCCAAAGACATGATTCTCCTTTTTACAAATGGGATGAAACTTTGATATTGCTTGGTACATATATGACAATGACATTCCTCAGGGATCAATAATGGGACGTAATTTGTACAAAAGTATTACGTAAAATTGTCACGTGTGTTC
This sequence comes from Thaumatotibia leucotreta, assembly GCA_025490895.1. NCBI lineage: Eukaryota > Metazoa > Arthropoda > Insecta > Lepidoptera > Tortricidae > Thaumatotibia > Thaumatotibia leucotreta. Next base: position 49,433 of record JALPQI010008925.1, read on the forward strand.
ATTTCAAGCTGTATTCAACACAATAAAAATTGAGACTATAATAAACGACCTTAACGCATTAGCAAACGCCCAGGTCTTAAAAATCTGCCCACAATTAATATGCGCAAGAGCTTAACCAAATCGCCTCCATTAGCTCGAGGCCGTTCCTTCGAACCCAATTTGTCGTCTCGCTAACCGTTACCACAATAAGTCTACACCTACTCCACAAGGATATAGTATCTACTCTTAAAGGAATAGAAATTGATTTAGAGTAACTTTTGGTTATACAGCTGTAGATGTATCATAACGGTGCGTACCATGTATGGGTCGATCATGACATGCGATTTGTTGCAGCTTTATCTGTACGCACCACATGCAGCGAGGCGAGTGTTTTAACGCGTCTCTTTATAAATTACTCGATTTCCCCAAAGTCGTGGTTTCATCTTAATTTTAAATCTTTATGGCTTTGTTCACATTAAACTTATACAACCGTTTCAAACTAACACGGTCATTAAACGTTTTAATGCCAACACTATAATCATTAGCGATGTTACGTGGTTAGTTTTGTGTAGCAGCGAATTTATAGCATTACCTTTTTATGAATATAAATTCTATATTTAACGCTCAGCCGCCATCTTGGTAAACAATAACGTGATGAACTTCTGAAACAACTGCATCTAAATTGAGCCTAGACTCGTAGAAACAGGAGCTATAATCGCATAATGTTTGGGAAACAGAAATTCGCGTTAATTAAGATGTAATCTGTCATCGACTCACTGTCATTGGGATCTTAATTTGGGTTTCCGTGTCGCAACGTGAATGCCGGCTTTATGTGCTGGCTGTTTGATGTTGGATCATTGCCGAGGCCGATGCAGAAAAAAGTATGTTTTATTTATGAATCAGTGCAAACTAGTCGTGCACGTCTTGTTTGCTCGATCGACAGCATCTCACAATATTTATCGAGCAAACTATTACGTTGTATATATATGTGGAGCTGTTCTTGTATAATAAAATTGATTTAAGAGCTGCTCACTTTTCTACAGAAATATATTCGCAATACTCTCAATACCTGTCAGATTTAGTACCAAGGCCGTCAGTGATGCATCATCAAGTGACTGAAACTTTATCCAAAGTCCTTTTAATTTTGTTGAAATCTTCATCATCGAAACCTAAAGTTGCTGCTTGCAATGGCGAATAAATATTATCATGCATGACGTAAACACTTTAGGTACTCTGTCTTCGTGTTTCTACTTCTTCCTTTGCTTCTGTTTTGGGCTTCATCTCTCGTAATCGCATTTCACGTATAATCTATAAAATTATAGGTCTTTCGTGTTTGATTGTTGGCTACTATGGCCTACCAGCTTATCAGTAGAAAAAAACTGCAAATCCAATAGACAACGAACTATCGTGCTTATAGTTTTTGAATTTGCCACCTTGTTTTACTGGCTGGTTGACCATATAGGTCAATGTTGCTTTCCTCAGAAGAATTGAAGGAAAAATCCCCAGAAATAATGTGACACAATGGACACGCTGTCTAACGAAGCTACCAGCTCACGTCTCAAGTTTCTTGCTACCGCAAAACCAGATCTGAGGTACGTTGTACAAATTAGCACAACTTGAAGTTCCCACTGCGGTATTAGTAAGGTTGGTATTGTGGTGCCCACTGTACGTTTTTTGCCTTTGATCACGTAATGCCCGATGTCGCGCAATGTGCCTGATCGGGTCTGGATTTAATTAGTTGTAATCAAAATTAAGGGACTTAAAGTCTTTGTAATAAGGGCTATGATATGTATCCTGCAAGACACGTACATATAATATGTAGTAATCATCGTGGCAGTAAAAACTTGAAATTTCTGTAGCTACGGTTTGAAGGAGGAAGGCTAGGAAGCGGATGTTATAGTTCAGAAAAAATACAACAAACGCTCATAGAATATTTAAGCTCCCCACTTTTAATAATTAATTTTATTTTTATTAACTTAGTAATGTAATCTGAAGCGAGTGACTTTTAATTGTGCACTAAGATAAATGATATAGCTTCTGTATTAAGAACTGAAAATTTTAGCACAAATAGGTACCTACCAGTGGCAGAGTTCTCTCCACCGTACCAGTTTGCTGAAACAGGGTGTAGCAGAAAACGCAGAAATTGACACTAATAACAGTCATAATAACCATAAAGGCATCCGTCCTTCGAACACTTAGACATTTTAAACCACGGGACATGCGTGAAAAGATTTACTTCTTCCTGCTCCCAGTAACGTCAGCTATAATAAAGTAATCAGCACTCTTTATGTCACTTAGAGATCTTCCGGCGGACAGAGGTGTCAGGTGTATTCCTCTTTGTGCCTGATATATGCACAACTAAAAAAATGCTTGTCGATCCATTAACAAATGGAGATCCTACCTTATCTCCTTGCGACGTATGATATTGCCAATTCCTATGACAAGTGACAGTTCTTTTTGTCAAAACGTAACTCTTTTTAACAGATAAAATATTAAATTGGCACTGGCCATAAGGACAATTTGCCACTAACAGAAGGAGTATAACCATCATGATGTGTCAAAAATGAAGGTTTTTGGTGTTTCATTAAGGGTCATATAAAACCAGACTCTCAAATATTCACTCAAATTCATTTCAAATTATACCCATTTTTAGCTAAACGGATGCGAAGTATATTATAACCTTATTCATAAACGTTTACTAACTTAGCAAGTCGCTAAGTATTGTTTGACCCTTTCGATTTTATCAATATGTATATAACACTGAAGGGGACCAACAATACTTAGCGGCTTGTAAACTTAGGAGACGTTTAGAAATAAGGTGGTAAGCCCGTAAAAATGCAGTGCCCTTAAGGTGCGTTCAAACCAAAAGAGCATTCGCTGTTCTATCCCCCGTTCTACGAAATCAACCAATCACGTTTTGTGTAACGATCGAATTTCGTTGAGTGGGGGGTTAGAAAAGCGAATGCTCTTTTGGTTTGAACGCACCTTTACAGGGTTTGTGTGGTAAGCGCACTACTATTATTTCAGTCATAAGACGTATTGTAAACCCACAAAAGCAATTATTAAATTAATTATGAATTAAGTTACAAGAGGAACTCACAGCGGCACTGTTTAAAGAATTAAGGTAAACATCCACCATCGCGAGATAAGGCTGGCCATAAACGGATCGTTTAAGATAACGTCGGCTAATTTCATAACTGCTTTCACTATTCGTTCTCTATTGCGTTAATGTCCAGCCTTAATTGACGGAAAAGGTAATGCATAGGTATCATGTTTATAGCTTAATATCTTTACCTCTAGCTATAAAGTGGAAGAAATGGAATGAGACGTCAAGTTCATACAGCGTGTTTTAAATCCGTTAAGCGTCGGGCCATGCTTAGTATAGGGTTTCGTAGTTATTCGAAAACAGCAAGGCCGATTATGTTCGAAATAGTTTTATTTTAAAGTATTCTAAGCCGACTATAGAGCCTGTGTGATGGCTGAATACACAGTTATATACTATTTTATAAGAACTTCACGTACTGTCATTCTGGCAAATAAATACTTTGACTTTGACTAGTCATGTTTTTTCATAAATTTCATAAACTTTTTAGACTCACGGATACGGATCAAAAGTTAGAGGGGGAGACACAATTTTTTTTATTCTGGAGCGGTAATCTCCGAAAAATTGACTTTTTTCTAGTTTTTGTTTTACCACTTTGTCGGCATGATTAATACTGTTAGGATAAAATCACCGCTTCATCACTAATACATAATTTATTAAATGGTTAACAAGGCAATCACACAGTAATTTTAAGATAGAGTAACCGCGACGCGCCATATCCGTGTAACGTCCGTTGACAGCTCGCCCGACGCCGTAGTGAAGTGACATGCCGGTACTACCGCTAGTGTTGTACCGGGCTAATTTTCGTCAGTGTCAAGCGTAACATGGACAGACAGACAAGATATGTTCAAATGACGATGTACCTTTTATCAACTGGGCTTATTATAATTGTGCTAATGTGGAGTGGCAAGAACCAGGTCAACCCCCTTTTTTTTTTAAATCTTTAGTATAGTCAGTATACAAATTTTAATACTTTCATTGAGCGATTCCAAGATTAAAGTGATATCATTTACTTGCATGATGTGCAATTAATGAAAACTCTTTTTCTTTTTTTTGACATTGAACTTGTAAATATATCGCCATTATGTATGAGACTATTATGCACTTAGGACAGCGCCATCTAGTAGCATTTTTTAAAGGATTAATGACATTAATAAAATAAATGTAACATCATGAAATCAGTCAAGTGTTCGCTGGCTAATTGCGAATTTGTTTGATTATACACAGTACAGACAGACTTACGAGTAACATGATATCATTGATTTTTGAATAATCACACAATTACTGATGTACACATTCCTCGAATGATGAATGTTATAATGCCAATAAAGTAATGGAACAAGCTCACAGTTGTATCCGGCGACGTAGAGCGCCTTGGGATGACTGCTTGTGTCCGTACTAGTCACCGATGACTCGCGCAGAAGCGCGTACATAGCCGCTCCCGCGCCTGGGTTACGGCGAAGTCTGCCAGTGCGGTGAATTAGTCAACTGACGCGTTCCGGCAGCAATGCGTAAGACCCGCTGCGTGCACCTTACATATACTCAGCTAGACAAACAGACGCCCGTTTCCAGGCTTGCCCTGCTAAGGAATGAGGTTAAAACAACACGATATAAGGTCATAAAACATATGAAATTAACTGCCAGATCGCAATGGAACCAGCATTTGATATAGACCGCCTCTCGGCGCCAGCCCAAATGTTTTATCCAGGACCGCCACTGAGGCGCCAGCCCACATGTATTATCCAGGACCGCCACTGGGGCGCCAGCCCACATGTATTATCCAGGACCGCCACTGGGGCGCCAGTCCACATGTATTATCCAGGACCGCCACTGGGGCGCCAGCCCACATGTATTATCCAGGACCGCCACTGGGGCGCCAGTCCACATGTATTATCCAGGACCGCCACTGGGGCGCCAGTCCACATGTATTATCCAGGACCGCCACTGGGGCGCCAGTCCACATGTATTATCCAGGACCGCCACTGGGGCGCCAGTCCACATGTATTATCCAGGACCGCCACTGGGGCGCCAGTCCACATGTATTATCCAGGACCGCCACTGGGGCGCCAGTCCACATGTATTATCCAAGACCGCCACTAAGGCGTCAGTCCACATGTATTATCCAGGACCGCCACTGGGGCGCCAGTCCACATGTATTATCCAGGACCGCCACTGGGGCGCCAGTCCACATGTATTATCCAGGACCGCCACTGGGGCGCCAGTCCACATGTATTATCCAGGACCGCCACTGGGGCGCCAGTCCACATGTATTATCCAGGACCGCCACTGGGGCGCCAGTCCACATGTATTATCCAGGACCGCCACTGGGGCGCCAGTCCACATGTATTATCCAGGACCGCCACTAAGGCGTCAGTCCACATGTATTATCCAGGACCGCCATGGAGGCGCCAGTCCACATGTATTATCCAGGACCGCCACTAAGGCGTCAGTCCACATGTATTATCCAGGACCGCCACTAAGGCGTCAGTCCACATGTATTATCC
>JALPQI010008926.1:0-55180 GCA_025490895.1 Thaumatotibia leucotreta
TTGTAATTAATTTATATTATAATTTATCGCAAAACAGTCCATTGAAATGTAATTGTAATTATACGTATCGTAATCCATTCAATTGTACCAACGTTACGGATCACAATATTATTATTTCAATAGCATATAATATCGCGAGTGAGATTGTAATCTAATGACATTTCTAAATTATGGTGACACAGGTAAGTACATAATTAATCTCACAACGCTAGAAAAGCGTGTATTTTATTTCACTGACACTTGTGTTTAATTTCTAACTCTATGGCAAGATAGGCAAGTACACAGAGCGGCCATATTTAAGACCTACCAATGAGATAGCTATTTGACAATGTGACGGTTTCGACTCGACAGATTATAATCTAACGAAAAATAAAGCGTTAAATTGTAAACAGCATGACGCAGTTCACAATCTTTCGTTATTTTACAATTTCGCTAGGTAAATTATAATATAGCAGTATTTACAATATTACGGTGACAGATATAAATTCTGAAACAATTTAGAGTCAAGATATTTTCTAAATGCATACTTTTCCATTCAAGACAGCCATATTTTCAAATTAACATGTAATCTTCATTTCCAATTAGAAACATTTCTTGTTGTATCAACCAAAAGCAAAAAGTAGTAACTAAATGCAAGGTCCATACAACATGTCCGTACAACTGATAAAAATAATTTATCATCATCATCATCAGCCTATCTCAGTCCACTGCTGGACGTAGGCCTCTCCTATTAACTAAGCGTATACGCATAAGGAGGTAAATGCCCATAATCGCCACGCTGGGCATGCGGATTAGCGATCGCAGTAATGTGTCCACTATGATGACGCTGCTGCCCATCAGTCTTGTAGAATGGTCAGTGACACTTTAATCCCTTAGTCGACTCTTACGACACCCGCAGGAGGAGTTGGGGTGGTGACAAATATATTCTCACTGCCGTCACCGCACGCAAAAAAATAATTCACCAAATAATAATAATTATTATTGTTTTTTTATTATTATTTTCAAAACTACAATTTATGTACCTAGATTAAATCTAACTAATCTTCCGATTAGTTTCCGATGGTAAACGGTAACTGTAGCCTATATACGCCACTTATTAATGTGGTGAAATTGGGGCCTGGAAACCTTGTTAAAAAAATCTTAACACGTTTTTCAAAGTTGGGATCATGACCCCGTAATCAACCTTTAGTATTTAATGAATCTACCTCGAGTAACAAGACGCATTACTCATTGGTCAACGCACGAGTTATTAAAGTGACATTACGTGACTCAACCGCTGAGGGAATCAAGCACTTGACACCTTGTGTGACACCTGTTTTGTTTATTTTCAAATTCACAACGTTTGCTATGTTTTTACGTAAGCGAAAAGTGTCAAAATGAGTCATAATCTATCATCACCAGAGATCGGATTTTTGTGCGACATCTCATACTAAATGTCATCAAAATGACGTTTAAGTTACTAAGAATGTCGCAAATCCATCCGATCTCTGATCATCACATCACATCATAATAGGCTTTATAATAATTCGGTGCATGGCGTGAAGAACTTGATAAATCGAGATATTTTGGAAAACAAAAATAAATTTAATTTATGAAAGATAGAAGTTCAAATTCCTTCTACTTTTCATCTCGAGTTTTCAAGTTCTTCACGCCATGCACCGAATTATAGTCCACTGCTGAACGCAGGCTTCTCCTATTAACTCCCGTATAGACACATTAGGAGGTAATTGCCCATAATCGCCACGCTGGGCAAGCGGAGTATGTCTACTATCATGACGCTTCTGCCCATCAATCTTCTATCAAAGAATGTCCAGTGACACTTCAATCCCTTAGTCGACTCTTACGACACCCGTGGGAAGAGTTGGGGTGGTGATGGTGACGAATGTATTCTTACAGCCGTCACCACACGGCTGCTTATTATGCGCAACAAATACAAGGATTATTCAGTTTAGTATGAGACAATATTGTCCCTTGACGTTTAAGAGATCTTATAAACAATTGTCTGCTAATTTAATACTCATGGGATATACATAGGTACATATCATTGTCATTCATAAATTAGCATTGTGTAAATATAAGGTAAGGTGGGGTAAAATGGAACGGTTTTTTTAATGGGGTAAGACAAAAACCTGTATACGCTGTGCCCTGTGCCAGAAGGACGAGTTTTTGTCTTCTTACCCCACCTTACCTACACTTTTTAAGGTTCCGTACCTATAGGATAAAACGGAACCCTGTTACTGAGGCTCTGCTGTCTGCCTATCTATCACCAGGCTGTATCTTAGGAACCGTTATAGATCATCATCATCTCAGCCATAAGACGTCTACTGAACATAAGCCTCCCCTCTGGACCTCCACATGTACCGGTTAGATGCGACCTGCATCCAGCGTGTCCCTGCGACCTTCATAAGGTCGTCTGTCCATCTTGTGGGGGGTCCTACGCTGCGTTTGCCTAGCCGTGGTCTTTACTCAAGCACTTTTCGACCCCATCTGCTAGATAGACAGCTATAATTTTCCCAGATGCTGTGTTACCGGCATTAACAAAAGGAATAAAAAATTAGACTAAAATAGATATTTTCTGCCTTCCGATCGGCAAACAGCACATTGGCGGCCGCTGCGCTAAACCAAGTTGCCGCCTGCCAGCTCCGTTGCACGTAAAAATTGTATACACACCCCGGCCTCGGACCACATGCTTCAATTACGCATCATAGTAATTTCCCACTTAAACGGCCTTGGCATGTAATTTACTATTAAGGTTCCTTGATTTTTTTGCCATTTTTATGAAACACTTTGTGCGGGAGTCCGACTCGCACTTGGCTGGGTTTTTCTATTTCATTCACGACCCATACTCAGGAATCACTGAAAAAAATAATTTGTTAATGGTAACCGAACTTTCGTCAACCTGTAACTTAAAAAAAGTGACGAGCGAAGTAAGGCAATATCTTACCAAAATCAGTTCGGTTAATTTTCTACTAAACAATTGATGTTGCGTATTGCTAAACAATATTAGTTATATCGTGTGAAAACTGTCTGTTGTATATTACCATAAGTTCAGTTATATTTAGTTTACAATTCAGTTATTGTAGACGTGCTGTATGTTGATAACAAATTTACTGTTTGTCAAAATCTTACTGAATTCACAACTTACTTTAATCAAATTTTCTGCTACGCCTAAACCAACTGGCTCAGTAATGTTTAACATAACTTTTTTGTTACCTATAACCAATTTAGAGTATTATTTTAAGCAATTTGTTTCATTATATTTAACCAAATTATTTGCCTGCATGTAACCAAACGAATAGGTTATACACGACAAAAATACGTTGTTCATATACAGCCAAATGTTTAAATTATTTTGACCAAATAGTTTGCCTACTTCTAACCAAATGAATAGGTTATATATACATGACAAAAATACGTGGTTTATATACAGACAAATATCAAATGAGTTGTAAATAGGGCTCACTGCCTGTATAAAATCCAGTACGTCTCATCGTCACCTTTCTTATCCCCTGGGTGATGAGACGTACTGGATTTTATACAGGCAGTGAGCCCTATTTACAACTCATTTAACTACAAGTAGGGTGTATAAGCCACATCGATGATTACCCTTTTGGGTAATCATCGATGTGGCTTATACACCCTAAAATGCTCGTAAAATGCTCGTTTAGTGTTACTTATTTTTATAAGTAACACTAAACGAGCATTTTAATTAACTTTATTAATTGTAATAATAGAAACATTCAAATAATAGAAACATTCATAGTAATTTATAAGAACGGTATAGTAATCAAAATAATCAATCAATCAATAATACAATCGCGAGCAACAGTACTTTTTGCATCACTTTATAGGTTTTCATTGCACAGAGTATCTTTGTAAACCAATTTATTTTTCTAAATTATTTTACGAGTAATTCCATTATTTTGCTTGATACATTAGCTTCAGAGTCTCTTTGATTACAAGGAAAATGAAGAAATTAAAATTATTTGGTTTACAAAGACATGACATGTTTTGAAATGTCCTTATGTAACCTTCTAATCCCCATTCCCGAAGGTAGTCTCCAAGGGTGTCTGCTGGTGGAGGTACAACTTCCATTTTGGAATATTCAAGTAACTTGACATACATATGTCATACGCAACGCAAAAAAAGCGTTTGGTTATTTCTATGCTAAGTATTGTCTATATAATGAAGTACGTTTGGTTACACATTGTATTTTATTTGGTTAGATAAAGCGAATGGTCTGCTAGAGTAGCAAACCCGTATTTGGTTTTACTCTACTAGACAAAACTGGTTATATGTAACAAAACAATGTATTATAATAGCAAATCATTGTTGAGTTAAATCTAAACAATTTTATGTTATGGATAATAACATCGTCTTTGTTAGAAGCTAGGACTTGGTTTTTGTTGCATATTGTCAATGCTTACTCTTAAATTAGACCAAGCGGTTTATTTACATGTGAACACTTGAATTTGTTTACTGTTTTAATGTAAGACGTATACAAGCATTTATTTACGAATAGCCCAACTTAGAATAACATTATCCGTTTGGTTTTTAATACGCAAACCTGTTTGTTAATAGAAATTAACTTTAGTAACGCCATACCGAATTATGGTTAATGATGAAATAGCCAAAGTAGTTCAGTTAAATATTTTTTTCAGTGAAACTTCTATTGTATACAATCAATTCATATGGGACTAATCCATTCATCAATCATTGCCCAAAGATCTCATACTGATGATTTCACATCATCGCTACCAACAACCTATCACAGGCCACTGCTGAACATGAGCCTCTCCTATTACTTATGTATACACATCAGGTAATAACATCAGGCCCCAATTTCACCACATTGACAAGTCCTACAATTGTAAATTTACTGTTTCTCCAATCTGGGGCGTCTATGGGCTACAGTTACCGTTTACCATCGGAAGGGCCGTGCGTTTGTTTGCCACAAACATAAAATGTAGTGCAGGAATTTTAATAAATCAGCAGTAATTAAGTACTTTTTTGTGAAGCAAAATTACAATTGTCACAAAAAACATGACAATTGTAGCGAAATTCCGACATATTATGCCGAACCTCATGTCAAGATTGAATGAGAATTGTACTGAACCTTGCGACAATTTTCACGGGTTTCGGAAATGAAAAGTAGTTTATTAACGATTTAATAACGTTTTTAGTAATAATTTTATGTTGGTGGCAAACAAGCACATGGACCGTCCGATAGTACCTAAGCGGTAACCGTAGCCTACGGAGGCCTGTGACGTCAGTAACAGTGATATTTTACAATTGTCACACTTGTAATTATGGTGAAATAGGCCACAAGTGGTGACGGCAGTAAGAATACATTTGTCAACTCTTCCCGCGGGTGTCGTAAGAGCCGACTAAGGGATTGAAGTTTTGCTGACCATGTTCGATAGATTGATGATGAGCAGCGTCATTATAGTGGACACATTACTACAATCGCCAATCCGCTAACACAGCATATGATTTTCTTATTTTGAAGATACTTCTGTGATCACAGCCTACCTCCTCATACGCATAGGAGAGGGCTGTCCAGCAGAGAACTGAAACAGGTTGAAGAAGTGATAAAAAGATACTCGTAGAATAAAATAGAAAACTATTCTTCAGGAATTATAAATATTAGATGTCATATACCAAAGAAAAACGATCAAGATCACCTAACGTCCGAGGTGGGGATCGAACCCACGTGCTCAGCTTTCGCGGCTGATGCCTGCACTCCTCGGCCACTCGGTCTTAGCAACCACCGGTCAATTTTCTCGGGTATATGCAATCCCTTAGGCTAGGCTCCTTTGACCATTCTCTAAGGGCAAGCAATACATGCCTGCACCTCATTAAAATACTTTACAGTTTTCTAGAATTGCTAGAGAGAGCTGGTGCTGCCATCTATTGAACGTATTGTGAACTTGGTCGTTTTTCTTTGGTAATCATCATCTAATATTTATAATTTGTATTAAGTAGTGTGACCACTGGGGAAAAATGAAAAGGACAAATAAAAAAATCATCATCATCATCATCATCATATCAGCCGAAAGACGTCGACTGCTGAAAATAGGCCTCCCCCAAAGATTGCCACAATGACCGGTCCTGCGCCACCCGCATTCAGCGGACTCCTGTGACCTTCACCAGGTCATCGGTCCACCTTGTGGGGGGCCTACCCAAAATAATAAAAAAATGTTTTGTTAATAAATAAATTGACTTGTATTTTTACAATACGTTCAATATTCTTCAGGAACTTAGTACACAACAAAACTGTTAAGGAAAATATTGATGAAAAATCATTCCTGAAAAGGCATCCACTCAGCTTCTTGTCAAGGTATATTTTGGATTTCTTGACGCTGGTCTTCTGTAGAGTATATTGATTGGAACTTTCACGATTATCACTCATATTTTAACATTGCCAACACAACCCGCCGTTGCCGTGTGGTGACGGCAGTAAGAATACATTTGTCACCACCCCAACTCCTCCTGCAGGTGTCGTAAGAGTCGAATTAGGGATTGAAGTGTCACTGACCATTCTACAAGATTGATGATGGGCAGCAGCGTCATCATAGTGGACACATTACTGCGATCGCCAATCCGCTTGCCCAGCGTGGCGATTATGGGCATTTACCTCCTAATACGACTATACGCATAGTTTATAGGAGAGGCCCACTTTCACCCGTTAACCTGCAACTAAATAGCAGTGTTTGCACTGCTGTGTTTCAGTTTGGGGGTAAGAGCAATCCATCTAAGTCCTCAGGGTAGGCAGCGCATAGGCGATTTTTTATCACTATGTCCATGGGCCTCAGTTCCTGCTTCCCATCAGGCGGGCTGAGTTCAGTTGTCTACCTTCGTCACATAAAAAATACATTTTCTCGTCAGTCTGAATGCGACCATGGGTGTAACGTTATGCCTGAAGGGCATTTCTCAGAGCGTAAACGAACATCTCATTCATCTGGTGACGTTTTTTTTTGGAAGTGGCTACATCTTTTGGACCATTTTTGGTCGTCAGAACAGCACCCGTTTCTCTGTAAGACAACGAAAACCAACCTCAAATCATTCAGCCACTTCCAAAAAAACGTGACCAGATGAATAAGATGTTCGTTTACGCTCTGAGAAATGCCCCGAAATAAGTTCACGCGATTAAGTCCCGTCTGTCGTTAAAAAACATGGACACTGAAAAACTCACCAAATGCACTCCAATCCTAAATCCTCATAACGAAACTAGGTGCAATTGTCCACCCGGTGCGATGTGCAACGGACAACCCTAACTGTGTATAACTGTGGGGCTGTTCACAAAACCTCATCATTTCATCCATTTTAAGTATTATGAAAAACAATGTATGCATCACGGTCGGTAAGCGGAATACAAACTCGAGTTATTAAAAGCCCTCCACCTACGGCGTCGGGCTTCTAACACTCTCGTTAGTAATACCGTACTTACCTCCCTAGAGATGCACAATGTGCTATTGTAAAGGGGCAGTGTCAGATTATATACCTACTTAAGTTTGTAACTTGCTTGTAGAAATATAAATTATTTTATTCGTAACATACGCAAAAATCGCAACATACAGAAACGATAAAAAATAATACAAATAAAAAAGTGTAAGCTAAGATAATGGTGATTGGAAATATAATATATCTAGTCATCGTTATCAACGTGCGGTTTTGGTGGCAAAGTATGGTTGACAGAAAAATCAAATACACAGGTATTTTATCAATTATTAAAATTTCAGAAATTATAGTAATTTCAATCAAAATAATTAGCAAACAGCATAAAAAATTAGCAAATTAGCGTATAATTGATGGCTACTCACTATTATAATGATAGGATAGCCATAAAATCTCTGAGTTCAGAATATATTGGTTAATCAGTGCAAAAGCTTTGTGAAGGCAGTGCGCCCTAACGACCCGAAAGAGACAGGCGGACGATTCGCTCGCGCGTGAATGCGATAAAATGCTGCTTATTAAGCTACACTCGGGTAAGATCGGACTATTTTTCGGTGAGCTGAAAGGATGTCACCAAAAAAATCGTAAATTTATTCTCACTAGCTTTTACCTGCAGACATGTGAAGTACGTGATAAAAAATAAATTAAGCTTTCAATATAAATTTACTTGATGGAGCTCAACCGAATAGCTTAGGAGTAATCGACACTTAAACTTGCATTTTTTTTTTCATGACACACCCCACCGAAAACCTTCTTAGCTAAGATCGGACTAGTATCTAATTTCAACTCTAAAGTAAGAAGAAGAAGGTGCATAGCATCCTTTTAAAGATCGGATTTTCAAAAATTCTCGGAAAACTTCACTTTTTTTTAAACGTTCATAGCTCACGACTGATGCGGCTGAGCGGTTGCTGCATACCAGCGAGAGGAGCGTGGTGAAATACATACATACAATTGCCAGTGAGCAAAAAATACTACTATTTTAGTAGTTATTTCGGTCATTCGATCTTACATTAGATCCGATCTTAGCCGGGTGTACCTTATCTTTTGCCACACAACAAGACAGTGCAAAAAAAATTGAATTATAACTAAAGGTGCATTTATCTATCCCCCACTTTACAAAATCAACGAATTTCGACGAATCACGTTTTGTGTAACGAACGAATTTCGTAGAGTGAGCGAATGCTCGTTTGGTCTGAATGCACCTTGACATAGAACCCTGTAATATTGGGGCGCGATGGAATAATCGCATGAATAAAAAACATTATTACTTGCTTGAACCCTTCATTTTTCATATTAGACTCACAATAATTTAAAATAACGAGCAAAAATCAAAGAGTACTATTTTGTATCGTTTGGCGTAAAAACTTTAGGTTCATGGAGTCCCAACGCACGCAAATTGTTTGCTGAGATCGCGAAACGTCTGGTTGACCGAACTAAAGACCGAAAAGCTGGCGACTTCCTCGCACAACGCATCAGTATTGAGATACAGCGAGGAAATGCCGCCAGCATCCTCGGTACAATGCCACAAGGGCCATTCTTAGATATAGGTTAGGTTAAGTAGATTAGTTAGATTTAATCTATATACAGACAGATTTTTAAGTTGTAGGTTCCTTTAATTTATATATATATAATTTTTGTAGTATTGATTATTTTCTTAATGAAATGTTAACAGTTTTATGTTACTTATCTATGCACATAAATAATTTAATAAAAAAGGCAATTGAAATGGATAGAGCAATGCGCCATTTTAGCACCCCTCTAAAGGACAGACCGAAAATTGGAAAAACTGTGAATTTATGCTTTTAATATTCTTTCCAGCCAGCAATTATGTCCAGTAGTTAACAGTGCCCAATTTATGCCCACTGCTGGGAGTGGGACTGGGATTAAGTGATAGTGGGAAATCGACTGTTATTTTTTATGAATGACATTTTTATTCGATAGACCCGGCCCCTATACCACAAAACTTTACAAGCGCACAATTCTACAAAATTGTCAACTTTTTGTATGGAAATTTATACAATTTTGTAGAATTGTACGCTTGTAAAGTTTTGTGGTATAGGCCACAGGAGTTTAATTAAGTTTTCAACTTTTACAGGATTCATACCAATGGCCGTTGGGGCGGAGAGGTTCTTGAGGCGGCCACGTATTGGAAGACGCAGCGTGGGTAGGCCTCGCACAAGGTGGACTGATGACCTGGTGAAGGTCGCAGGAGTCCGCTGTATGAGGGTGGCGCAGGACCGGTCATTGTGGCAATCTTTGGGGGAGGCCTATGTTCAGCAGTGGACGTCTTTCGGCTGACATAGTGATAGTGATGTTGATGATTTTTCTTAATATCTTTAAACTGGCTATGTAAAGTTTTCTGAAGGTATGAATAAGTATTATATTTTATCCTGATAGCCGTCGTCTTAAGGTTCAAGAAAATGCGGTTATTTTATTTTTATGTCCCATAATTTGTTAACAATATATTTTTTAATGAGTGAGATGACATTTGTGCATTTTTATGGATGAACAGAGCCTAATAATGCCACACGAGTGACATTTACGTTGACATATTTTTTTTCTATTTTATTTTATACTGATTGCGGACGAACCATAGACATATAAATTTATAGACCGAGTCTATATTATCTGTGGGTGACGCCGGCAATGCCTGTCAACGATCTTTGTTTGGGTATACTAGTGCACCTAAACCGCAAATAGTAAAAGTGATAAAAATAAAGCTTTTCATGTATATTTCTGTTCGATAAGTGCACGGAATGTGATAAAAGTGATGACTTGTGTGGTTCCAGGGTGTAAAAACCGCCAGGGTTACCTGAATGAACAAAATAAAGACATTACGTTTCACCGGTAATTTAGTTTTGACTTGAATTTTAAGATTTCGAACCTTATTAAGGTAAAAGTAACTGAAAATCTTATTCTATATTTGTTGCCGGATACATGTGTGTAGTTTTGTGAATTAACCATTCGTATTTGCATTCGTAATGTAATAATAAATAGTGGGATTCAAATATTTGTATCGCATAGTGTTGTACTTAAGAGACCGATCGTGATATCGATAAATGTATTGATAGCCAACTCAGAAAATGAATCGATGTTTTTAATTTCGATCAGGTTTCCACAGGACACTGAACAAAGGCTATTATGGGTCAAAAATATAAAAAAGCAGACGACTGGTGCCCTAAAAAGTATTCAAAAATATGCTCCGCACATTTTAAGCTGTTGTTTCAGGCAAGGGTACGCACATAAGTGATTACATTCTGGGTCGCGTTTTAAAAAGTTACAATTTACAATTTTGCTGTTTGCCTCTCTTTCTAGCCAATACGTGCGTGCGTTAGAGAGGCAAACAGCGAAATTGTAAAATGTAACTTTATAAAACGAGACCCAGACGTAGTACCCACCATATTTGGTACCTAATCATCCAATGTCATGTCAACCAGAAAGTAAATTAAGTTTAGTTTAATAATGACACTCATGTGATACTTGTGTAGACTGATTAATTATAAAGAAGCCATCATACGAAAATTGTTAGGTATGCTTTAAGGGATGATAAGTTCCGTAAAACATGTTATAATGAGAGTTTTCTGAAATGCCGTTCACCAGGGCGGCAGCACTGAGGCGTCAGGTCCAGAAACTTGTCTAAATTCTCAGGGCACCTATAGTTTCGTGTTTAAATGATTTTTACGAGTTAATAAAATTATTAAAAAAAATAAAAAGACCTTCTAGTTAGTTTTCTTTGAGGCTAGATAATTGTGTTTCTTAGCGGGACCTTACCGCTAAGTGGCGCCAACTAGTGGCATACGTTTTAGACAGAACACTTCTTAATATTATGACATTTGAATTAAAGAAAATATTTCATTAATTTTGTGATTTTATTTTTATCCTAAAATGTAGATTTAGAAATCATGACATATTGAGGATCGCAGAAGATCGTGATTATGAGTAAGAAATAAGGTTTATTCCTACTGTACTTGCTACCTAATTTGGTAAAAATATTATTATTGCCGATAAAAGTATACGATGAAGACTGGACAACACTAATAGTAATGACATTTTATCTAGTCAGGTTGGTAGCATTGTTCAAGAAAATGGAGTCATTGATATAATTCACGACCAAGTAGAGCTACCTTATTTGTCTCTTTTTCCTTATGGAATACATCTTGAGATGGTAAAGGATGACAATAGTTTGTTCAGGTATGTCTTAATACACGGAATCTTCCCTATATTTTATCTGAGGGACGAACGCATTAGGCTCTAATCATCCATAAGACTGAACAAATGTCATTTCACTCACTTAAAAAAAGATTATTAAAATTTATGGGAAAAAAAAATAAAAGCCGCATTTTCTTGAACGTTAAGACGACAGTATATCATGGAAAAATATAATATTCCTTCAGAAAACTTTACATAGCCAACTACGTAAAAAAATTTCCAAAGGGTTACCCGGGTATATACCCAGCTATATACCCGGATATATATGCACCCGGGTAACCCTTTCATCGCACTGCTAAAGCAATTCCAGTACAAAGCTAAAGCCGAATGGTCATCCTTTTTGCGGAATCTGAAAACTCGTCTCTCTTCGCTTATTGGTTCGTTAACGAGAGCAAAAAGGATGGAAGACTCGTTTGTGACTGCACATTGAACCAGAGACCATTATTTTATAAGGACTGGTGTTACGACACGAAGTTTTGGTTTTGCAAAGTATCATATATCTGTACTTCTGTTTTTGTACGATTTTGACTTTTTCACCTGGATCCCGGGATCAGCTTTTTTATTTTATTTAATATTCCCTTAAACTAACACTAATAGACATGCTTCACATGTTAAATTTACAGGAGTGCATCTTTAAAAAAAAAAAACTAACTTATATATATATCAAATGTCCTACCATTCTTATATCTATTATCCTCATTAACCTCTAACCCTCTTCATCCGCCTACTGACTGCTTTTACCGCAATCAATTAACTTACCTGCTTTGGCTCCTGCTTATTTGATCCTTCCCCTAGATCCGCAATGTAACCTAACTTAGCATCGTGTCAGCCGATCATGGCATAATAGTTTTAATAAAGAAATGACCCATTAAGATTTGAAGTCCGTACCGTTCGCACCACTTTATCTGAGGACGTATTACCCTCACTGGAACCATTTTGTTAGCAAAGTACAATAGAAGCCCAGCTAATAAACTGTTCAACGCTGGTGGTTTTGCATCTGCGTCTCCTACTGGATTTGTCGAGGACATACATTTCCTGTACAACCGGTGCCAGCAGCCTGTGTTTCCTGACCGCATTACGGACTTGTGTCGAACCAGCAGGAGACGAAGTTACACCACACACCTACTCACAGCATACACGGGTGATATCTTTTCCTTATTTTTTTAAACACATACTACCTAAAAGGGGCAAATAAGCCTATCTAATTTTATTTTATTAACGTGACACCAGGTTGAAGATAAGGTGTGAAATCTCTTTACCCTCGACACCCAAGTGTTTAACATAAATATTTAATTTTTAAGTTTACCTTTAAGGTTACAACAAGTTGTATGTTAACTCCGGATACCCGGGTTATAAATTTTGGAATTCCCAAGAGGGAGGGATTTGTATTTAAGTATAAAATAAACCTTTTATCAAAGTTGCTCAATTGTTTTGCTTGATTGATCTTGTCATATACAATTAAGAGTTTCGCTGGAGAAGGCGTCCATTTTATTTTAAATATTTTCCAGCGAGGCTCAACCCTTGGAGGGCCGATAATCCACACCCTGTTGTTAACTTCTTTTCTTTGTCTCATTGCTTTAGCGGCCTGCTAGGTCCGTGTGACTTGACTTCCTATAACTGTGAACATCCCACAACTGAAGTAGGTTAAAATTGGGGATTCTGTATACTTTAAGTTTCCCAATTTATTTGACTTAAACCCACAGTGTCAAGTCTTTGTTTTTTTTTGATATCCATATTGGAGTATTTTAGGTATAAGTTATATAACTCTAGAACCAGTGTTTTACACTATGACTGAAGTACAGAGCTTGGGGTTGTGATAGCCTCCAGGTAACGGCTACTAGCTAACAGAAACTGAGTTTCAGTACTGTGGAATATATTATCCAGATTACTGTCACTGTCCAATATGCTGTTGAGAAGAGTCAGGGCAAGTAGGCTTTGCAAATAACCTTACGTCAAGTTGCGTGTATTACAATATGACAATCATTTCGACGAAATTTCGAATATCAGCCTAGCTTTTCATCCTTCATCATCATAAGCAACGAATAGATGTCCAGTTGTCCACTGCTAGATATAAGCATCCCCCGGAGCATATTTATCATTAGAATCCATTACATCCCACATTCCCCATAAGGATATAGCTCCATAGTACCATAAGGATTCACTCCGACCTACTACATATCTTCTTTAGAATTATTGGCCTACGAATCCAGATCTTTTAAACTTTTAATTGGCTTCCAACCTAACTTCCATACAACATGATTATTTGAAACTTTTACCCGATAGGAAATAATGTTGATTCCAGTTTTTCCAAACATTTTACGAGTCACAACAAATGCTACTCTCATATTTGAAAGACAAAGTCAAAGTCAAACTATTCTTTATTCAAGTAAGCTTATTAATAAGCATTTTCGAATCGTCTGACATTATCAAGAGAGAGAAAAAAATATTCTCAAACGGGACTTAATCGTAGTAAGTAGTGACAGCCCTAGCCTAGAAGCGAATAATCAAGACCAAGCGCGGGTAGTTCGCAATACCCGTGCATCTAGAAGTTTTCACCAGTCTTCCTGCGACCATGGGCAACATCAAGCCCGACACGTCAGGATAATATTAAACGTAAGTATACGGGATAAAGTCCCGCTTGTCTTTAAAATATGAGCGATAATCGTAAAAGTTTAAATCAATGTAAATGCTACTGTGTTCCAAATTAATAGAATTTGGGTCAAATTCTTTTCGTTGTCTTATTTTGTGTCCCTAAAAAACGTGACGCAGTGGTGATTTTTGTATGAGATGATGTTTTTGTTTTCAATTTATGTATGGATAAAAATCTAGCGTGGAAAAGAAATACAAGTGCACCGATTTTCTTATATACCTACCTACCTACTGAGTCAAGACAGCAACTAAAAGCGTGACAGAGTGGTACACGAATTTTTACCCATTTGTATTTCTTTGATGTAAATAACTTCTACAGATGAGACTATGGGCTCTACAAGAGATCAACATCCTATCTTAATTATAAACTAGTCTCTGGTAACGAATAAAGCAGAAGAGTAATGTTTATTGAAATGCCACCATTTTTGTTTCTCGTTCATTGCGACATTTTTACGTCCATTTTGTTGAATCAATGGCGACAGAAATTGTACATTAACTTCATAAATATCTCTACACTTTTATACCTTACTGGTTTGTAAATAAAGAGCAATTTCGTTTATGTTTTTTTGACATTTCATCGAATTTCAGTCAGTTCTTATATTGCCACTTGTTTTGACTTATTTGCGACCGAATTTAAAAATCACTGTAAACTCAACAGTAAGGAAAACTGAAATCAAACAACGTGAAGCAGTTTGAAGTTTGATAGTTTAGGTACTCGTAAGCATAGGATATCCGTTGGGGCGGGAAGGTTCTCGAGTGGCGGCCACGTACCGGAAGGTACAGCGTGGGTAGGGCCCCACAAGGTGGACTGATGACCCGGTGAAGGTCGCACAGGACTGATGCGGAGGCTGGATGCGGGTGGCACAGGACCGGCCATTGTGGCAATTTTTGGGGGAGGTCTACGTTCAGCAGTGCACGTCTTTCGACTGATACGATGATGATGATGATAGTATGGTATTTTAAGTAGTTAAATGGGCGTTTTCGATAGATATCATCATCAATAGTTATCATAATATATGCCAGCCAACTTTTCGCAGATGATTCACTTTGCATATTAACGATTTACGAAATTATTTGTCAAATTTCATTTGGCCAAATTTTCACTTGGCTGGTTAGGTTACATCATCAGCCTATCTCAGTCCACTGCTGGACGTAGGTCTCTCCTACTAACTATGCGTGTAGACGCTTTAGAAGGTAAATGCCGCCAATCGCCACGCTGGGCAAGGGGATTGGCGTTCGCAGTAATGTGTTCACTATGATGACGCTGCTGCCCGTTATCAATGAAATCAAAGAATGGTCTCTTACGACTCCCGCAAGAAGAGTTGGTGTGGTGACAAATGTATTCTTACTCGTATTGCCATCTCCCCACGGCAAAAATGGTTACGCCGCGGCCACGACATCGGTCTAAGGCGACCGACTTAGCGGAAAACGTATGGTGCTCCCTCTCGTACCCATATCGGCATCCCGCTCCAACTCATAGATTCGCTCGCCGCTGGTCGCCTTAGACCAATGTCGTGGCCGGGCAGGTTAGCACATAATATTATGCCAAAGATATGTCTGCGTAACGTTACAGTTGGGAAGTGGTCATTCGGCGAAATGAGATTCTGCACTAAGTTTGTCGGAAAGTCATATTCGGAAAAAATAATATCGGCGATCATGTAGATAACCATAATATGTCATATTAGATGACACACCGCTTGCGTGCGCGTGACGTACAAGCAGTGTGCAATCTGTTATCGGTTCTTCTCGGGTCAGTGGTGTACAGCCTGGCAAAAAAGAGTAAAAATTAAAAAGTGGCAAGATTGTAGTGTCGTCCCGTTTTCTGACGCATATTGATTTGAAAGGGACGACACTACGATGTTGCTACTTTTTAGGGTTCCGTAGCCAAAATGGCAAAAACGGAACCCTTATAGATTCGCCATGTCCGTCTGTCTGTCTGTCACAGCCGATTTACTCGGAAACTATAAATGCTACAGTAACGAAATTTGGTAAGGATATGTGTTATATGAACCGCTACAGGATTATGATACTAAATTGTAAAAAAAACCATTGCGGTGGGGGCCCTCCATACATGTAACTGAGGGATAGAAAAATGTTTTTAGTTGTATATAAGCGTGTGGGGTATTAATAGAAAGGTCTTTGAAAATGATATGAAGGTTTATAAATCTCATGTTTATTTAAGCAAATCGTTTTCGAGATATCAGCTCTTAAAGTCTGAAAAATGTGTCCCCCACCCCTCTATTTTTTAAACTACGCTATATAAAATTAAAAAAATATATATGATATGCACATTAATAATCTATATCAACGATTTTTGGTTTGATTAAATTATCTCCTATAGTTTTTGAGGTAGGTTGATTTAACTGTATTTTTTAAATAATAAATTGATAATGGTACGGAACCCTTCGCGCGCGAGTCCGACTCGCACTTGGCCGGTTTTTTAAATTTCTACTCTTTTTTGCCAAGCTGTAGGTTTATAGCCCACCTAACGAAAACCAAAAGTTGCCTATCGGGGGAAATAACTCGTGTATAAGCGAATTTTGGCATAGTTGTAGGGAATGGTGTTTTAAACCACGTACTAAAAGTACTGGTGGTTAGGGGTGGAGCTAACGGGGGGAGGGGGGTGTAAAGGTCCTTATTTTTAATTTTTCGTAAATAACTCGTAAACCGTGGCTTATAGCAAAAAACGTTCTAGTACATAAGTAATCTACATCAAATTCTCTACAAAAATGATGTATGCATGTTTCCTCTGGGATCAATATGTCATGAGATAAGAAAGCAAGAAGATGGACACAATAGAAATAAACACATTTGTTTAAGTTGGTATGGCACATACAGAATCCTCGCGAGCATTCCAAAAGATTTTAATGCTCAATTCCTGACCATATTTAGAGTCTTCAGTGTTACATAAAATTTCCTGGATTCGGCTTGGTTTCAGAGATAATCAACCTTTTTTTCGAAATAAGTTTTTCGACGTAACTCATCATAAAACTTCTTTTTGATTACAATGCTACCACAATGTGTTGTAATATTACCACACCTTTTGCCTGGCAATAAAAAAATGAGAATAAACTTGACGAAATAACCAGTCCCTAAAAAAAATATTAAATTAAATAATTTTTACAAATTGTTGTTATGATAAAAAGTACTGGAAATGTTAAAAAATATGCAAAAAGTCTGAAAAAAAAAGAAAAAAATATTTTTTTTTTGGTGGTATTTGACATTAGGTCTCGTAATATTTTTTGTTTGTTTTGATGTCTAGAATGCATAGTTAAAATCTTCTGACGATGATTATGAGAATATTTTAGGTTTAGAAGATAATTAGGAATTTTATTTTTACAAATAAGCGTACAGGGCGCGCCCGGGCGCGAGCATTCCAAAAGATTTTAAGTATGGATTCCAGATATCAAAATAAACAAAAATGATTATGAGACCTAATGTCAAATACCACCAAAAAAAAATTTTTTTTTCTCTTTTATTTTTGATTTTTTGAATACTTTTTGACATTTCAAGTACTTTTTATCACAACAACAATTTGTAAAAATTATTTTTTTAATATTTTTTTTAGGGACTGGTTATTTCGTCAAGTTTATTCTCATTTTTTTATTGCCAGCCAAAAGGTGTGGTAATATTAAAACACATTGTGGTAGCATTGTAATCAAAAAGAAGTTTTATGATGAGTTACGTCGAAAAACTTATTTCGAAAAAAAGGTTGATTATCTCTGAAACCAAGCCGAATCCAGGAAATTTTATATAACATTAAAGACTCTAAATATGGTTAGGAATTGAGCATTAAAATCTTTTGGAATGCTCGCGAGCATTCTGTATGTACCATACCAACTTAAACAAATGTGTTTATTTCTATTGTGTCCATCTTCTTGCTTTCTTATCTCATGACATATTGATCCCAGAGGAAACATGCATACATCTTTTTTGTAGAGAATTTGATGTAGATTACTTATGTACTAGAACGTTTTTTGCTGTAAGCCACGGTTTACGAGTTATTTACGAAAAATTAAAAATAAGGACCTTTACACCCCCCTCCCCCCGTTAGCTCCACCCCTAACCACCAGTACTTTTAGTATGTGGTTTAAAACACCATTCCCTACAACTATGCCAAAATTCGCTTATACACGAGTTTTTTCCTCTGAGTTTCCTTCGTTTGGTGTACTATTAGAACCGGAAGTAGTTTTAATTTTGTCTAACTTCTGCGACCATAATATAACATGGACGTCTAACGACAGCTCAAATATGCCCCCATAAACAATTGTTCGAATGTGCCAAAATGAGCACGACATAGCGCTTTCTTAACACCGCGCATATTTCGGCGCAACATATTTGACAAATGTTTATAGATCAAAACTTTGATGGACCAATCACAATTATTTTTAAATGGCGGTTTAAATTTTATAGGTTGACATTGAAATTAATTACCGTCATGCATTGAAGAGGGAGTGACACTTGTCAAATAAAATTCAGGACCGTTTTTTAAAGGCAATTTAGTATGGCTTGCGGTTTCCATGTTTAATTAAATAAAACTACGAACTATACGAGCAAAATTATGTTCGCAGTCTAACTTAGACCATTGAAAAGAGTTTGTTGCTGTCCCAATTCCAATAAAGAATCATTTGACTTTGACTTGACTTTGAGTTTGATTTTGTTATGATATTTATGCACACACATCCGGTATGGCTTAGCCTTTATTGTGAGTCTCTTACTCGTAATTTAAGACTTAAACCCCATTTGCATTAAATTGCAGTAAATTAGTGATGCACATCTTAGTTTTTACTACGGAATAGCCATTCTCACAAAAACTTATCTTTACAAGGATACAGTTGTTTGGAACAATGCCAGCAGCTATCTCTGTCTGGTGAACACAGAAAAAGAGATAGATGTATTAATAGGAACTACGTATGAAAAAAGTTTTTATTCAATCCAAAGCCTTGGGTGGTTTTTAGTAGTAACTTAGAGTGCATTTTCTAGAATATAGTGTACAAAATGGTACCTAGTAAAATCGTTTATTAAAATTTACTAAAAAGTATATTGATAAGAATGTGTCGCGTGGTGACGGCAGTAAGAAATATAATACATTTGTCACCACACCAACTCTGCCAATTAATGTGGTAAGAGTGGACTGTACACTAATATGTACAGTGTGTACTGTACTGTACAGTTGTACAGGCATTGAAACGATTTTATGCTCTAATTGTTACGCCTATGACGTGTACATTGAGATATGAGGTAGGTATAGTAAAATAGATATTATAGTGAATTTGAAGAGCCTGTCATGTCTAATTCCTTTAATTATTAAAGGTCAGTCAGTCAGTATTATACTGACTGACTGATAAACATTTTTTTTAACATAATCGTTAAAAAATTAGAAATCTTTTAGTGTAATTTTATCCTCACTTTTTCTTCTTGTTATTGAAATAGAAAAGAATAGAATTTTATTTCGTACTAATAATACGTCGTCATCAATATTTTGGTAAATTACAAGAGATTAAAAGAAATATGATTAGAGCTAGGTACAAAAAAAAATCACATTGGCATTGATATTATTCGTATTAGTTACATATGTTATGAATTAAAATTACGTAAACTAACAACAAAAAACAAAAATATGTACTTTAAAGTCATTTTACTCAAAACTATAATATTTCAGGTACATACATTCCCTTCATACCCTATAGTTTTTGGACACCCTGTATATAGCAGCGTGTAACTTTGACTTTGACATGTATACCATTAAACCTCGTCTTTGATACACCATCGTACATGTTATGGAAGATTATAAGCCTTATTTCAAAGTCATAAGGGTCATCGATTGTCTGTATAAGTTGCTGGGAACGGAAGTATTTTTGTTTTGTCTCTGAGCAGCCGAACGGAAAATTGGCTGTTTATATTGTAATTTAATAAAATTCAGAAATACTTAAGTATTTCTGATTCTAGTGCTGAAAGGCTTTATTTAACTGACCTACATTTGACACGGATCATTTTTGTTTTTAACTTTAAAAAACAAGTAAAAAAAGTTTTACCTAAGTTAAACGGTTTTATTTTAGAATTATAAGTACTAGTTTTTGAATTATAACGCTTATTTAAGTCGATGATCGTTCGACATGTTTTGACTATTAAGAGGCCTGCAGTACGCTTCGGGCTTTGACCGAGGATGCTCTAGACGAGGACCTCTTAATGGGTCGAAACATGTCGAGGAATCGTGGACTTAAATAAGTAAGCCAGTTCGATAATATTTTTAATATGGTTTTATTTTAATTCGATATTGCACGAAAAACTTATAAATATATTTTTTTTATAACTAATGAAAAGAGAGAAGGGGATATGGATTCGAATCCCGTGACAAACAGTCTTTCGTAGCTATTTTTTTCTATGACAAGCACATCTGTTACTACATTGTGGTTGAAACATGTCCTTCATACTTAAATACAACTATATTTTTATTTACCTTCTTCCTTTTTACTATGTAGGTATCTATTTCAAGCTATTATATATTATAATTATGATGTAGGCAAGATAATGAATGCACTGGTATATTAAAAGAAGATTTCATTAATTACTTGATAACCTTTTTACATATAACCAAGTTATCAAGATTTAATCTCAGAAGATATTAAACGTGATTTCATGCAGATTTATCACACGTTTCGTTTGACACTTTGTGGATAAAGATCGTTTTGTTACAAGAAATAAATGAACTGTTTCGAATGTCTCAAGTGGTTTACTCTTATACATGCATTAATTTATTATTTATGTATATGTATACCGTGCCGTGTGGTGACGGCAGTAAGAATACATTTGTCACCACCCCAACTCCTCCTGCGGGTGTCGTAAGAGTCGACTAAGGGATTGAAATGTCACTGACCATTCTACAAGATTGATGATGGGCAGCAGCGTCATCATAGTGGACACATTACTGCGATCGTCAATCCGCTTGCCCAGCGTGGCGATCATGGGCATTTACCTTCTAATGCGTCTATACGCATAGTTAATAGGAGATGCCTACGTCCAGCAGTGGACTATCATAGGCTGATGATGATGTATACCTACTTCAAATATTCGCCGCGTGGTGACGGCTGTAAGAATACGTTTGTCACCACCCCAACTCTTGCCGTGGGTGTCGTAATTTGAGTCGACTAAGGAATTGAAGTGACTGACCATACGTACATGAAAATCTGATCTGATGGTGAATGTACTGTAATGTATGTAAAAAAATATTGAACTTTCCTGTAGGCTCAGCATACTATAGGATTAATGCGACAATATTTCGCCACGAGATTGATTATCCATCCCTCTTTTAATTATATATAAAATATAAATATATTTACCTATATTCAAAACTATAATTTATGTACATGGATTAAATCTAACTAATCTACTTAACCTAACCTATATCTAAGATTGGCCCTTGTGGCATTGTACCAAGGATGCTGGCGGCATTTCCTCGCTGTATCGCAATACTGATGCGTTGTGCGAGGAAGTCGCCAGCTCTTCGGTAAATAAACAATTGCCAAATAAACATTAAAATTGTTTATTGGGCTATATAAATTAGGTCAATTGTACATTGAACTGACCTCCACACTAGGCGTAGCCTGTCTCGTGGAGGAGAATATGCGATTAACAAAACATAGGTAGTTAGTTAAAGATGGAAAATATCTATCTCACGGCGACATACTTACTGACATACCAATCATGTGCTAAGCATACTTAAGACACAAAATTTAGGAATAACAAAGCCTTTATTTTGGGTTGAAATTATAATTCTCATAAATGGCGTTTTCACTTTGATAATACTTCATTTAATAGCGAAAGAAAAGGCTTCTTGAACTTTTATAACGGTGTCACCTAATACAAGTTATATACTGTATAGGCACAAAAAAAGTTTCAATAAAAATACACTAACTATTAACAATTAGACCTTACACAATTGTAAGAAAGACTAAATTACCTTGAGTGCGTGAAGTGGTGTGCCTAATCTATGGTATTGTGCGTTTTTTATAACAATTTGACGAGTTTTTTTTATGATAATACATGAATATGGCAGAGGTTGATGACCTGAAGTACGTGTGGCATTTTATGAAGTCGCTGATATAGGTTGATATCACATCATCAACCTATATCAGTCCACTGCTGCTATGCTATTCTCTTATTCACACATTCGACGCTGCGTTCATCAACGAGCTCGACGACGAGACAGCCTTCACTACGACGTCGAGCGCAGCGCTGCGGAAAACGGTATTCACTAACGTAGAACAGCTCGTCGTCGAACTGTAGGCGGGAACTCTCGACGTAGTGTAGTTCCAGCTCACGCCGCATTGGTCGCCGAGCGCTAGTGTCGTTTAAAGTGCACTAGTGAATACCATTTTTAGGCTCGACGCTGCCGCAGCACTGACACAGCGCTGATAGCAAGGCGGTTTCCTTAGTGAATAACACTGCTGGACAACGGTCTCTTCTTAGTTGTATGGAAGAAATAAATACCCATAATAGCCACGCTGGGCAAGCGTCTCTACGAACAAATAAAACATGGAAGCCGCACGCCATACTAAATTACCTTTCAAAAACGGTCCTGAATTTTAGTTGACAAGTGTCACTCCCTCTTCAATGCATCACGGTAAAAAAAATCAATATCAACCTATAAAAACTTAACCATTTAAAAATAGTTGTGATTGTTCCATCACAGTTTCGATTGGCTATATTCTACACTACAAACATTTGTCAAAGCTGTTGCGCCGAAATATGCGCGGTGTTAAGAAAAGATTTATGTCCTGCCCATCTTGGCACAATTGAACAATTGTATTTGGGGTAATTTTTGAGCTGGCGTTAGACGTCCATGTCATGTAATATATGGCATATGCAAGGTTCAGATGCATGTTTTATCGGGTCTATGCAATCCCTTACAAGGCTAGGCGCCTTTGCCCATTCTCTAAGGGCAAGCAATACATGCCTGCACCTCCTATTAGAAAAAAACTTTGACCGGTGGTTGCTAAGACCGAGTGGCCGAGGGGTACAGGCATCAGCCGCGAAAGCTGAGTACGTGGGTTCGATCCCCACCTCGGACATTAGGTGATCTTGGTCGTTTTTCTTTGGTATATAACATCTAATATTTATAAGAAAATGTAATTTTTTCAATCCGTTTTTTACCGTTATGCAAATATTAAGGCATTTTAGGAAACAATTTTGTTACTGTGTTGTCTTAGTCTTGTCACAATTAATTGACAGACATCAAATAGACAAAAAATCTTTGATTACCTAGCATATCTAAAATATTTTTTTTGCTGACTCGACCAAAAATCATATAAAGGTGCATTCAGACCCAACGAGCATTCGCTATTCTAACCCCCTATACTCTACGAAATTCGATCGTTACACAAAACGTGATTCGTTGATTTCGTAGAGCGGGGGATAGAATAACGAATGCTTGTTTGGTCTGAATGCAACTTAACATTTCTTGCGTCATATTTTTTTCCTTTCTTCATTGGCATCTTACAGAGCCCTATGTCCAGCAGTGGACTGAGATAGGTTGGTGATATATTATGACGTGATTTACAAATGCAAAAAACGTGCAATACACGTTCACAACCCGGAAATGAAATACACCAAACACCGCTACGTGAATGAGTTGTATGAGTCATACAAAACGTGACTCATACATTCTTGCTGACACATACGTGATAGGCTGTTATGGTCATATGACTTGGGGCCTAATCGACCGATGACACCTGACTGTATCACATATTATCATCAACATCATCATTTCAGCCGCCGAAATTTGGACAAATACCTCCCCTTTGGGGGGTATATGCCATAATCGCCACGCTCGGAAGGCGGGTTGGCGATTGCAGTATATACTGCACCTCAATTTAATGGTTACGGCTGCATCTGATTGCATTTTATTATATATCATATCCTTTTTAAATTTCTCCGTAGCGTAGTCTAATAATTAGTAGCTGCCTTCGAAGCTGGAGGTTTCGGGTTCGATTGGATTTATTTATCACAAATATTTATAGCTTGTTTGTGGCTGTCAATGTATTCAAATATCTATATTTTTATCTATTATATTATATCGTCCCTTGGTACCCACATCACAAGCCTTAATTGAGCATGCCGTGGGACTAGGTGAATTAGCCAAAGTCAAAGTCAAACTATTCTTTATTCAAGTAAGCTTATTAATAAGCATTTTCGAATCGTCTGACATTATCAAAAGAGAGAAAAAAATCTACTACTGGTTCAAACCCTACACCGTTCCTGAGAAGAACCAGTAAGAAACTCAGGTGGACTTACTTTTTTTTAAAACAGTATAATAATACATCTTATTAAAATAACATGCATTAAAGAATTTATTACATAAAAAAAAAATAGACATTTTTATAAAAAAGAGAAATAAATAAAGAATTATAATATTAAACAAAAATAATTATTATTGTACATGTTCACAATATTATTAAGCATCTATATCTATACAGAACTATATCTATATCTATACAGAATAAGAAAAATTAAGATTTAGAGATGTAAAAGGTCTCTAATCGTCATGATTTTAACAATAATAATAAAATAGAAAATTAACAATTTAGTGACAATCACAAAGCAACTATTCTTATTATATAAAAGACAACAGCCAATACCTATTTAGACATGACATCACAGTGAAATAAACTCAAATATTAAATTAAACTAGAGATGTATTGTATACTCTCTAATGTCAATAATACATAATTTTGGAGATGTAAAGTGTCCCCAGTGTCAGTTAATAAATAATAATAATAATGATTTGGAGGTGTAAAGAATCTCCAAATGTCAATAAAAAGTAAATGAAAAGGTGTATGAAACAAATGTTTCATGTCAGAAGACAGTTAAACTAACAGTCTTGTAAACTAGTGCTACAGAATACATAATTATTATGTATCTAATAAGTCAAAATTTTGTTATATAAGGAGATGAATGGGCTCCATGGTGAAATAAATATTAAGTGTGGAGATGTAAAAGGTATCCACGGTCAAAGAAATTAGATGCTAAGAATAATAAATACAATTAATAATTTTGGAGGTGTAAAGGCTCTCCAAACGTCAAAAAAAAAAAAAAAAAAAATAAAACAATAATAATAATTATAAAGAGGCTGTTAAGCTAAGCTAAGGCGTAATATGTCCTAAGATATTGCTTTATTTACTTAATAGATTACAAGGTGAGTAATCCTAATGGGTCAACTTGGAAATAAAATAAATAATACAACTGTTCTATTTAAAAATATCATTTATTAGATGATCAACAATTTAAGTACATTACAAATTAAACTAAAATGAAAAAATAAAGATAAAACTTACACTAAAATTAAAATATACCTAAACAAACTACCTATAAAAAGAAAATACCTTCCAAAAGATCCGCCTGCGGCATGGTGCCCATGACACTGGCGGCGTTACCTCGCTGAATCGCTAAAGATATTCTTTATGCGAGGTAAGCGCCAGCCCTTGGGTCACCAGAGGCGTCGTGCAGCCGGGACGACATGGCCCTCATAAAAGTTTTCATGTCTGCTGACCAAGGACCTAAAGTTTCTACTGCAAGCGCCGCAAACTCGTAGTTGATTAAAAGCGACGAGTATTTGCGGCGCTTGAGAACCTGGGCCTGGTCAGCAGCAGCACCGGCTTGTGCTCGTGTGCCTGTTCTATAAATATTCGGTGTCATATACCAAAGAAAAACGACCAAGATCACCTAACGTCCGAGGTGGGGATCGATTCAACGAGCTCAGTTTTCCCGGCTGATGTCTGTACCCCTCGGCCACTCGGTCTTAGCAACCACCGGTCAATTTTCTCGGGTATATGCAATCCCTTACAAGGCTGGGCGCTTTTGACCATTTCCTGGCAAGCAATACATGCCTGCACCTCCTATTAGAATACTTTCTAGAATAGCTAGAGAGAGCTGGTGCTGCCATCTATTGAACGTATTGTGAAATTGTTTTAATTTATGTTTTACATATGCAGTGGATATTTTATTTATCTGTTACCGGTACATAATGAGACTCATGATACTCATGATTTATCACCCTGTATAAAATAAATTCAAGGCAGCAAGAACTTTCTATATTTTCTTCGTCTGACCCATTTGATATGCAATAACAGAGGAACCTTTTCGTTTTCACAACACGATTATCTTGTTTGACGGCACCTACGTGAGGTTATTACGACAAGGTACCATACAACAAACTATATGTTGAACTGTTTGCTATCGTAATATGGTTATATATTACGTCGTACAAAGTAAATAAAAAATAAAATTAATAGCATGGTACAATTTTACATAGATCGACCTAGTCCCACGGTAAGCTCAATTAAAGCTTATAAATAAATAAATAAATATCTTGGGACATCTTACACAAATCGACCTAGTCCCACGGTAAGCTCAATTAAGGCTTGTGATATGGGTACCAGGCGACGACATATGTAATAGATACATACATATAAATACTTAAATACATAGACAGCCATGGCCAAGGAACAAATATTTGTGATAAATAAATACACAAATAATGCCCTCGTCGGGATTCGAACCCGGAACCCCCAGCTTCGTAGGCAGGGTCACTACCAACTTGGCTAAGGAGGCTTATGATGTGGGTACCAGTCGACGATATATATAATAGATATAAACATATGATGCCAACGTCCACTTTTCATCATCGCACCGCTCGCCACCGACTGGGCGCTCATCCTCACACCTTGCAACCTAAATGGTCGCGCACCGTGCGGTTTCAGAGGAACTTCCTCCCGCGGACGGTCCGTCTGTGGAATGAGCTCCCTGCCGAGGTTTTCCCAACGGACTACAGTATGGGGTTCTTCAAAAGAGGAGTGTACAAGTTCTTATTGGGTCGGCAACGCGCATGTGACACCCCTGGGGTTGCAAGCGCCCATAGGCTACGGTGACTGCTTTCCATCAGGCGGGCCGTATGCTTGTTTGCCACCGACGTGGTATAAAAAAAATATATATATATACTTGAATACAAAGACTGGAGCAAATATTTATAATAACTAATAGGTATACAAAAATAATGCCCTCGCCGAGATTCTAACCCGAAACCCTATTTCGTAGGCAGGATCACTACCAACAGAGCTACTGAGGCCACTTACATGAAACTATAATGTCGAGGTGGTGGGTTCGATTCCCGGCGAGGGCATTCATTGATGTGTAAATCACATTATATTTGTTTCTTGGGCGTTGCTGTTTTCTATATATTTAAGTTATAACAAGCACACCCTATATGCATTATACAGTGTGTTAACATGAGGCAGGCTTTTATTTGAACCGAGGATTGAGATGCAGATTCTTAGCCAAACCATGTGCATTATTTGTTTAAAAATCCTAATTTTAAAAGTAATTATCTTTCTAAGAAAAGTTAATTGAGAAGCAATGTACTTCAAAATAAATCGTTAATTGGCACTTGACAATGACAGATCGCAGCCACTCGCAACGTTTGACAACTAAGCAGTACACGCGTTACATTGATCGTTCGAACGAAATAAAAATAATTGTTCAGTTAATTTAAATATTTGTCAACTCTTAATACTTGAAAATGATTGCCAGTAATGCGTATTATTACCCATTTTCGTAAAAGCCTGGGTCATGGTAACACACTGTATATACATATATGGTATGTGCTTACATCATATAAAAATGCTTAGTATACCTAGATTTGTGTTGTGCGATGCACCCTCCACAATAGAATTACACTGCTTTTCTGATGCAGCAGAAACTGCGTATGCAGCCTGCATTTATGTTAAAACAATTTCAGGCTCGGGTGAACAACAAATACACCTACTGTGTGCGAGAGACAGAATTGCTCCAATCAAGAGAACCAGCATACCACGACTTGAATTGTCAGGTTGCTTGTTAGCTGCGCGAACTTACGCAGCTGTAGTAAGAGCCTGGAGACGTCCTGTCTCTCGTGCAATATTCTGGACTGACTCTAGCTGCTGCCTGGCTTGGCTAAAAACTGACATTAGCAAATTAAAGACCTTTGTGGCCAACAGAGTGGCAGCTATAGCCAGTCTCACCCCAGGAGCTACCTGGAGACATGTACCTATCAAAGAAAACCCAAGTGACCTCGCAACCCGTGGCGTAGACCCACAGCATGTCTCTGGAGCCGCTCTTTGGTGGCATGGCCCCGAGTTCCTACTAAAACCTGAAGCTGAGTGGCCAGACTTGAATTCTGTGCCTCCGGAGATCTTGCCTGAAATCAAGGTAACTTCTATGCTTACAACTTTAGAACCTGAGCCATCGATCATTGATTTTGATAGGTTTTCAAAATATAAAAGATTACAACACGCCATGGCTTATGTGCGCCGTTTCATTAATAACTGTAAACCTAGATTACCTAAACTAACGGGATCGCTGTCGGCGCAGGAACTCGCAGACTCGCTACATACTTTAGTCAAAATTGCTCAACAACAGTCGTTTAAGTCTGAAATAGAAACGATGCACAAAGATCACAGGTTGAGCCCTAAATCACATATCACAACTCTGTCTCCGTTCCTTGACTCTCAAGGCATCTTGAGAGTCGGGGGGAGGCTGGAGGCTTCTGATCGTAGCTACGACCAGAAGCATCCCATGTTATTACGTGCTAAACACACTCTAACCAGACTCATTTTTACACATGAACACATACGTCTCTTACATGCAGGGCCACAGTTGTTATTATGTTCAGTTCGAGACATTATATGGCCGGTCGGAGGCAGACATCTCGCAAGAAGCACGGCCCGCAATTGTGTCACTTGTAGGCGTATTTCTGGTCAAACTTTTATTTATTTATTTTATTTTATTTATTTAGGATCACCAACAGATAATACATCTTACATTCTCTTAATTCTATGTACATCCGTGGTTGATGTTTATCTAATTATAGGTAACCACTGCTAACAACTATTAAAAAATATTATCGGCAACTTTAAAAAATATTATGGGCAACTTACCCGAACAACGCACAAACACTGATTTTCCATTCACGTCAACTGCGCTTGACCTAGCTGGTCCCTATTTCATAACCGATCGCCGCGGACGTGGATGTAAAATTACCAAATGTTATATGTGTCTATTTATATGTCTAAGATATAAATGTGTACATTTAGAAGCTGTAAGCGACCTGTCTAAAGATTCATTTATGCTTGCACTTCGCAGATTTATCGCCCGACGCGGTAAGCCCGCGGAGTTGTTCTGTGATAACGGTAGAAACTTTGTAGCTGCAGCTAAGGAGATTAATGACTTTTATAAACTATATCAAAATGATATATCTGATTTTGCAGCTGGTCAAGGTATTAAATTTAAATTTGCGCCAGCTTACGCTCCTAACTTTAACGGCTATGCTGAGGCCGGTATTAAAAGTGCTAAATTTCATCTAAAAAGAGTATTAGGTACTACTCATCTCACATTTGAAGAGCTGTCCTCCTTGTTTAGTCAAGTAGAGGCAATATTGAACAGTAGACCACTCTGTCCACTATCCTCCTCCCCCAATGACTTAGACCCCCTTACTCCCGGGCACTTTCTGGTTTTTAGGGCGCTCGAGTCGCTGCCGTCGCCGCCACTTGAAGACCGGAACTCACAACGCCTGGACCGCTACCTCAAGCTGGAGCAGCTGCGTCAACACTTCTGGAAGCGGTGGTCGTCGGAGTTCGTGTCTCTACAACAGCAACGCTACAAGTGGCGCGAAAGACAACGCGATCTACGCCTGGGAGAGCTGGTGCTCATCAAAGAGGAAGGCTTACCACCGCTGCTGTGGCGCATGGGCAGGGTAGTCAAGCTATACCCCGGCAAGGATGGCGTGCCGCGTGTCGCGGACCTCAACACTGCCAGGGGGCTCGTCAAGCGAGCACTCAACAGAATATGCCCGTTACCTATGCAAGAAAGGGATTCCTGAAAGATACTCTTTCAGCGCCCCGGAGTATGTTAACGCCTGGTAACATTGGCACCGGCGTTGACCAATCCAGACGACCGTCGGTAGCGAATGAGAGGGCTCCCAGAGCGCGACGACAGCGCCCAGGTTGCGCGCACTCGACACCACAAAAAGCGGAGCACCGAGCCCACAACTCCCTCTTTCCTTCTAACCACTGAAGCCGCCGCACGTGTCCTAGACATAAAAAGAACCTCTCGATTGTACTTATCCATAAATAAAAATGGTAAACTATTACAAGTAGTTTTACTTCATAGGCTGAAACAGTTGACATTGAAATTCATTGCCGTGATGCGTTGTAAAGGGGGTGATACTTGTCAACTAAACTTCAGGACCGTTTTTGAAAGGCAATTTAATATGGCGTGCGGCTTCCATGTTTTATTTTGTTCGTAGCATTAGATGTAACATTGTACATAATGCAACATAACTAATAATAATAAATAAATTATTGAAGATTGATGAATTGATGATGGGCAGCAGCATCATCATAGTAAATCGAACACTTTACTGCGATCGCCAACCCATTTGCCTAGCGTGGCGTTTATGGGCATTTACCTCCTAATGCGTCTTACGCTGGCCTTTGTTCAGCGGTGGACTGATTATAGGCTGATGATGTTATGCTCTGTTTTGGTAAAAATACACTGTATTTTCTTCAGTTATCCCGAGATCTAGAACGAATTAAATCTCCCCGCCCGAAGACCCTGTAAAGTGTTCGAAACGTCGGGATGAAGTTAAATAAAAAAAATATATTTATTTTGGGGCATCTTACACAAATTGACTCAGTCCCACGGTAAGCTCAACAAAGGCATAAATTTAATTAATATAAGTACGCGAAATTTTTTCTTCGGTTAGCGCGAGAATTTCACATGAAATGAAACTACGAAAACGAATATATTTCTCCGTTTTCATAGTTTTATTTTATATACGCTATTTAATCCGTTCCGTATAGTTTTATTTCATAAACTTTTTTTTTTTTTTTTATACCACGTCGGTGGCAAACAAGCATACGGCCCGCCTGATGGAAAGCAGTCACCGTAGCCTATGGGCGCCTGCAACCTCAGGGTGTCACATGCGCGTTGCCGACCCAATAAAAATAACGTTGGCACAACAAAGTGGCTCCACTCCACCTGATCGTAAGTGAAAAGTAGAACCCAAATCGCGGCGGCAACGAACAGGAGACAATCAGTATTACTTACAGTAATCAGTATTATTACTTACAGTAATCAGTATTATTACTTACAGTAATCAGTATTATTACTTTTTAAATAGCCAATTTACCACACAAAAGTATAACAAGTGATTTATTCAGGATTGTACTATGAAGTGCAAAAAAGGGTATCAAAAGGTTCAGCAAAAACGCCATAAATACAAAGAAAACTTAGCAAACTGAAGCCCCATCGAAACAATGGGAATCATAACTCATCGCGCGGGTCTGACACTTGTCACCAACAGACACTTCTTTTATCTGTAGTTATATGAGTTTATCTCAGGGGTAAATACGAAGTGAGTATTATACTGGGATTTTCTGAAATGCCTCAAAATGTATTGTATATCAACGTACCATAATCAACGTACCTGCTCTTCTTGAGCCTACTGGTATTATTAGAGATGATGGTAAGTGAAGAGACCTGATGGTGTGTCTTTGGTTCCTTGGAGCTTGGGACGGATGTTGGTATGGGATGCTACTTGCGTGGACACCCTGGCACCGTCCCATCTTCAACGAAATACGTTTAAGGCAGCCACTGCGGCTGAAAATGCCGAATTTTTAAAATGTAATAAATATAAGGGCCTCGGCAAAGAGTACGATTTGGTACCGTTTGGCGTAGAAATTTTAGGTTCATGGGGCCTCAGTGCACGCAAATTGTTTGCTGAGATCGCGAAACGTCTGGTTGATTGATGTAACTAAAGACCGAAGAGCTGGAACTTATTTAAAAAATCTTATTAGTGACATATTTTGCATACCAAAACTTCTATCTGTCAATAAAGCGGTCAACATTATTATACTCAATTCCCCAAATCCCCGGACAACTAATAAAACCATACATTTACATTTATTTACATATTTATGAGAGCTGCGGGCACACGGGTGTAATATATTTGCGTTTTGTTCGATCCCTTTACTGGAATTATTGGGAATATAATTATCAACTTGTTAAGGTAATAACGTAACGGATAGTATTATTGGAATTGTCACATTGATAATGAATGTATTTCTGTTTTGATTAGAGTAAAAGATTTAAACTTTCACGATTATCACTCATATTTTAAAGACAAACGGGTCTTAATCGCGTAAACTTAAGTTTAATTATATCCTGACGTTTCGGGCATGACGTTACATCCGTGGTCGCAGTCAGACTGCTACGTCATGCCCGAAACGTCAGGATATAATTAAACGTAAGTTTACGCGATTAAGACCCGTTTGTCTTTAAAATAGAGTAAAAGAGTCGAGAAAATAAATTACATAGAATTCCTGTGTACACATTATGGTGCGTTCAAACTAAAAGAGCATTCGCTGTTCTAACCTACCACTCTACGAAATTCGATCGGTACACAAAACGTGATTGGTTGATTTCGTAGAACGGGCGCTAGAACAGCGAATGCTCTTTTGGTTTAAACGCACCTTAAATAATGCATTCAAACCAAACGAGCATTCGCCATTCTATCCCCCACTCTACGAAATCAACGAGTCACGTTTAGTGTAACGGTCGAATTTCGTAGAGTAGGGGGTTAGAATAGCGAATGCTCGTTTGTCTGAATGCAGCTTAACGATGGATTTAGATTAAACGAGCGAATGCTCATTCTATCCTCCACTCTACGAAATCAACGAATCACGTTTTGTGTGGTGCGAATTTCGCACCCACTGCATTTTCATAATTTTGGTACCTAATTTCACCAAAAATTTTTACTGAGAATCACGAGCTCTTTCGATTCAAAAAGGAAAAAAAAGTCCCCAGATTTCCATACATTTTCCGGATTTCCTTCTTTAAATTAAGGTTAAAAAGTATGAACTGCTAAAAGTATGCAGGCAATATCACATCGACACAAATGATTATGATGATTTTGGAAGGCGCATGCAATATTTAGTGGTGTTTAAATTCTACAGACATTTTAAAATCAATCGAAACATAATAGCCTCCGTAGCCTAGTTGGTAGTGACCCTGCCTATGAAGCTGGAGGTTCCGGGTTCGAATCCCGGCGAGGGCATTGTGTATTTATTTATCACAAATATTTGTTCCTTGGTCATGGCTGTCTAAGATGTATTTAAGTATCATGTCTTGTAAGATGTCCCAAGATATTTATTTATTTATAAAATGTATTATTTATTAATCTTGAAAAACCTTGAGTTCATAGACGTGTTTAGTTAAAATGATACTCTTAGTATTAACGTAAAAATATATCTGCGAACTTGTTTCACGATCCTTTAGTACCATTTGGTAGCCAAAGTTTCGTAACCAGCTTCGAAATGGGAATAAAATCTCAATATGTAACTGGCTTTAAATTGGGACTTATCATTAGCGATTTGTAACCAGGTTTGTACCAAATCTGGCTACGAGATGGGAAAGTTAGTCCCATTTCATAGCTGGCTACCAGGCGGGAAACCTTTATTTCCCATTTGGCAGCCAGCTACCAAATCATATTTCTTTTACATCTTATCAAATCGACCTAGTCCCACGGTAAGCTCAATTAAGGCTTGTGATGTGGGTATCAAGCAACGATACATAATATGGGTAAGGCCGCGGATTTTGACGAATTCGGAGCTTAAAATTTGTCTTGCTCATAAAACAAAACTGATAACATCTAGAGAACTCTGATCAATTTTAAAATATTCCCCTATGCTCAGTTACATGTAATCAAATGAAATAGCTAATTTAGCTCTTTATTTAAAATTAATAAATAAATATTTCTGCCAAAAACGTAACGTAAGTCGAGTAATTTTTTCGACTACGAGTACTTAAAACCTTTTTTTTCATATTATTAGGCTTGTCAGCATTAAATGTTTGATTTTAAACCAAATTAGAATGATAAACGATTGCTTCGTTCATTAAGGACTTATGATATGTGAACAATTTTACTGTTTTCTTTTCCTTTACTTTTTGGGTCACCAATTCTAATTTTTCGTTACGATACTTGCGTAACGCTTTTTTAAGGTCATATTTAAGCCAATGTTTGTTTATCGACACTAGGAACTCTTATTCTAGTAGGGCAACACCCATAGGCACACTCACTCCCATTAATTCGTTAACAAATGGTTGTCACAGTGCACGCGGCGAAAGTTTTAGCAAAAAACGTCTAAAGTGGTAGTGTGATTTTTACGGTAAGTAGTGATTATTATTAAACGTCTGTTTTTTCATACGAAAGGGTTTAGTTTCAAACGTCAGGAGCATGTATTATTATGTTCAGATTGCAATTATTTACCAAGATAATCAACCTTTTTTCAAATATACGTTACACTTATGTTACGAATACGTTACATTTTTACAAAACGTAACGTATTTTTTATGTTACGTAACGAAAATATGTGGTAAAGGGAAGCGCACAAAGAAATTTACTAATTTCAATGAGTTTTATTAGATTTTGAATGACAGCATACTGTAACAAGTGTTTGCGAAACAAATCAAATTATTTTGTTATTTAGGTATTTTGATTTGCGTTTTTTTAAGTAATTAGCTTTTTCCAGTGGGTAATTTTACCCCCCTAGGGCTAATGAAATACAGTATAATTATTAACGCGTTTAATAGTGTTAATTAATAACAGTTCAATTTCCATTTAAGCATTTATGGTGATTTATTTAGTTTATTTAGTTCCAAAGATTATGGCATTTAAACATTTATAAATACTGTTAATATAAGTAATTACTAAGTATGAGAAATTACATTATATGGGTTGATTATTATATCTGATTAAAACAACTATTTAGTGATAAAAATATGTTTTTTTTTACGACCTTTATTTAATCAGAGTTCATACCAGTATGAGCTGAGCTTTATAGTAACTTTCGTTGCGTTTTATGGTAACGTAACGTATTTTTAAACGGTTTTTATTAACTTCACCGCGTATCAACTGTCGTCGATGCTTCAAATCTTGTGATCGATTTTTCGACCACTTCTACTGCACCAAAATCAATGAAATTTGGAACTCTTATCAAGTTCCCATGACAATGCAATATTATAATATTTGTATCCTTGTATCCTCAAAGCCTGATGCTGCAGACGTACTGCTTGCCTTAACCGAGTGTGTTAGACACGTGAAAATGAATGTATAGCATGTTTGGCATAATCAAATACTAACAGCCTGATCTTGACTTCCAACTCCTCACTCCTGATGCTGCAGTACTGCCTTCAATAACCGCAAGGTTTATGTTTTATCGATATCTTGATTTTAAAGAAGTTCTTTAGATATTACTTAAATAGTAACATGCGAATTTAATACTAACGTCCAACTCCTCAAATCTGATACTCCAGTGTTACTGCCTGCCACAACCGCTAGGTTTAGCGTTATGCCGATTTTGAAGTACTGCTTTAGATATTTGGTAGAAACATACGGATTTCATTATCATCATCATCATCATATCAGCCGAAAGACGTTCACTGGTGAATATAGGCATCCAGCGACCTTCACCAGGTCATGAGTCCACCTTGGACGGAAGGCGCAGCGTGGGTAGGCCCCCCTACCCACGCTGCGCCTTCCGGTACGTGACCGCCACTCGAGAACCTTACCACCCCAACGGCCATCGGTTCCACGCGCAACGAGCTCCGCCCACTGCCACTTCAGTTTAGCGATTCGAAGAGCTATATCGGTTACTTTGATTCTGCTGCGGATTGTCTTATTTCTAATCCGATATCGCAGAGAGACTCCTAGAATAGCCTTCTTTCTCCATTGCCCTTTGGGTGACATTGAGCCCTCTTATGAGGCCTGCAGCTCTCCAGCTGATAGTAGAGT
The DNA here is from genome assembly GCA_025490895.1 of Thaumatotibia leucotreta. Lineage (NCBI taxonomy): Eukaryota > Metazoa > Arthropoda > Insecta > Lepidoptera > Tortricidae > Thaumatotibia > Thaumatotibia leucotreta. The sequence goes on from JALPQI010008926.1 coordinate 36,197, forward strand.
GACCACGTGAATGGTTCGCGTAGAGTGAGCCGTCGGGCCTGCGGCCCTCCAGCTGATACAGTGATAGCGTGAGTGGATCGCGTAGTGTAGGGCGAGCCGTCGGGCCTGCGGCCCTCCAGCTGATAGAGTGACCGCGTGAATGGTTCGCGTAGAGCGAGCCGTCGGGCCTGCGGCCCTCCAGCTGATAAAGTGACAACGTGAGTGGATCGCGTAGCGTAGGGCAAGCCGTCGGGCCTGCGGCCCTCCAGCTGATAGAGTGACAGTGTCAGTAGATCGCGTAGGACAAGCCGTCGGGCCTGCGGCCCTCCAGCTGATAGAGTGACAGCGTGAGTGGTTCGCGTAGGGCGAGCCGTCGGGCCTGCGGACCTCCAGCTGATAGAGTGACAGTGTCAGTAGATCGCGTAGGACAAGCCGTCGGGCCTGCGGCCCTCCAGCTGATAGAGTGACAGCGTGAGTGGATCGCGTAGGGCGAGCCGTCGAGCCTGCGGCCCTCCAGCTGATAGAGTGACAGCGTGACTGGTTCGCGAAGGGCGGGCCGTCAGGCCTGCGGCCCTCCAGCTGATAGATTGACAGCGAGAGTGGTTCGCGTAGCGCAAGCCGTCGAGCCTTCGGCCCTCCAGCTGATAGAGTGACAGCGTGAGTGGATCGCGTAGCGCAAGCCGTCGGGCCTGCGGCCCTTCAGCTGATAGAGTGACAGCGTGAGTGGTTCGCATAGCGCGAGCCGTCGGGACTGCGGCCCTCCAGCTGATAGAGTGACAGCGTGAGTGGATCGCGTAGGGCGAGCCGTCGGGCCTTCGGCCCTCCAGCTGATAGAGTGACAGCGTGAGTGGTTCGCGTAGGACGTGCCGTTGGACCTGCAGTCATCAGGTTGATAAGACTGAGAGTATGAGTATACCCCTCGGGTTCGCGTAGGGCGTGCCGTCGGGCTTGCGGCCGTCCGGTTGATAGACAGAGAGTGTGAGTCCCTCCGGTTCACGTAGTGCGTGCCATAGTGCCGTCGAGCCTATGACTCTCCGGTTGATAGACTGCATGGGTTGACCCTTTGGGCCCTCGGTTCGCGTCGGACTTTCTGTCAGACCTACGGTCCTCCGGTTGGTCGACTGACAGTATGAGTTCATATTTTATAGTCTCGAAATTCGACTTGTATAATGTGTACAATATAAAAATTTAACCTTGACTTTCTCAATAAACCAAATTGATTGATATATTCCTTATTGTCAGATCTCTCTGTTATCTAAGGCATTGTATGAATAACACGTCCATTTGAGACACTTCGGGCATTCAAGCTGACATTTTTTTAGTGTCGGATTTCTAAAAATATATATTCAGCAGGGATTCCCCTCTCGTTACAAATAAAATAATGTCCATTACGTTTACATATGTGTCGTGATTCAAGCGCGAGAGTTAAACGCTAGCATGCATAATTGTATTGCATATTACAAACAACATCTTTGATCTAGAATAAGTGGGTATCGTATCGGAAATTAACTTTACAATTGCACTAAAAACTTGAAAATAAAATAAGTAAAAAAAGTTTTAATTTAAACGGTTTTTATTGCACCAAAAACTAGAAAATAAAAATTAGTTGTAACTAACCGTAGATGCTACTTTCCGTAGATTAGTCACGTGAAACTATTATCACTGTAGTCTTCCCAAGTTGGATGCTGAAAGCCACGTTTAGCCTCTATGTCAGTGGATTAAGCGTTACCTAATCGGAAACTTTTACCAAACTAAAATAAAAACGTGGGGCGTTATTATAAAGAAACATACAAGTTCAAAATATGAAATTGTAGCTTTAATTTTGCAATTAATCATCCTTCTGTTCCAACACTTCTACAGAGGTAAATAACTTTTATCAAAGCCAGAACAAAACTTATTACACTATTGCTGTCTTGATTTCTATGTTTGTTCTTAAATAACTATAGTGACTTAATCACAATTGCGTACGCCCCACGTTTTTATTTCAGTTTGGTAAAAGGCTCCGATTAACGCTTAATCCACTGACATAGAGGCTAAACGTGGCTTTCAGCATCCAACTTGGGAAGACTACAGTGATAATAGTTTCACGTGACTAATCTACGGAAAGTAGCATCTACGGTTAGTTACAACTAATTTTTATTTTCTAGTTTTTGGTGCAATAAAAACCGTTTAAATTAAAACTTTTTTTACTTATTTTATTTTTATGTTATGTCTGTGTCACATTCGTCAAAATACGCGGCCTTACCCATATATAGATAAACACATACACAGCCACGACCAAGAAACAAATATTTGTAATAAACATATACAAAAATAATGTCCTCGCCGGGATTCGAACCCGGAACCTCCAGCTTCGTAGGCTATTATCAACTAGGGTATGAAGGCTGACTGATTAATCATATATTCAATTAAATTCTGATATACACAGTCTTTTACTTTCAAATCCTCTTAAATTACAAAATTCGTCTCAGATAACAACCTTAATACGCATGTCATATAGTTCATTTTTAGATTATCATATTGCGATGTGAGGAGAGTGATTTAATTTGAAATTGGCAATTTTGGGAAACAAGGGCTAGATTTAACTTAGGTTCATGACTTTGGTACATTCGCTTCAGATATTTAAATGGGTGAATCAACTTTTTTCTGTCAGTTATTGCCATGGTTACGGTCGCCTGAGTCACTCTGGTTTTATGCAACATTATGCTACTTAAATTAGGCAAACACGCAAGTAATGCATGTCTGTAGGTGGCCCATTAAGGAAAGAGCTTATTAATACCAGAAATAGTACATTTTGATGCAAGTGCAAAATAGTACATTTCGATGCAAGTGCAAAAAAGTTTTTACACGTGTATCGAACGACTTTTTTCATAAAAAGTGCCTTAAAAAGAGAAATTAACGCACACGAAGCGTGCGCAAAGTTTACTTTTCCGCACTAGTTACTAAAAAAATATTTTTGCATAGTTTAAGTAGCATAATTATACATAAAACCAGCATGACTCAAGCGACGGTAAGCATGGCAATAACAGACAGAAAAAAGTTGATTAACCCAAATATTTATCAAACGGGTTACTCACGTAAGTTAAGTCGACTTAAATTACGTGAGTAACCCGTTTGAAAAATAATTTAATTATGTTTGAGTCTCACGTTAGTCATAATTCTAAAATCGCTTCAGATATATCATAGCGCCTGGAGAACAAGTTTTCTTTTGTTGGTGTTTATAGCCGATAGTTCATAGCTTAGTAGCTCGCGGTGAGACCAATGCCTATACCTTTGCACCGGAAGCGCTAAGGAGCGGATAATTGACGGGTATTTTTGCAATGATATGTTTATATAACTATATAATTTTATTTCTTAAGTTAAGTTTACTTTTAAGATCTAGTTTACTTCAATATTGTAAGTTAATTTATAATGTAATTTAAATGTTTTTGCTTTTATTAGTATTAATGTAAAAATATATCTGCGAACGCGTTACACGAATTGTGTCAAAGACGTCAAATCCTATGGAAAGTCAGCCATGTTTGTTTATTTATTTTTTATTCTACAACGAATGGTATATACACGGTGGAATTTAATCGGTGAACAGGAACCCATTTTTCTAATTCAGTAATCGATGGCGGTCACGTTTATGTAGTACTTAAGTGGAACCAAGTTTTTTTTTTAGCATAACAAATTTTTATGTTGAAATTAAACTTTAATTAAAATTTATTGTCACTCTACTAGTGGTTTAGTCTGAAAAGTTTAATACCTCTTTTCAAACTATCAGCCATGCATCGCTCTTATTTTACATAGGAATAGAGTCTATCGCAAAAATTAAAGCATGTGAGTGGTTATTGCTCATTTATGTTTTAAGTTTCTATGGCTGATAGTTTGAAAAGAGGTATTAAACTTTTCAGACTAAACCATTAGTAGGGTGACAATAAATTTTAATTTCAACATAAAAAAAAAATTATGCTAAAAAAAACTTGGTTCCACTTAAGTACTACATAAACGTGACCGCCATCGATTACTGAATTAGAAAAATGGGTTCCTGTTCACCGATTAAATTCCACCGTGCCGTGTATAGTTAAGAGCATGCATGCATCAGCCTATGATAATCCACTGCAGGACGTAGGCCTCTCCTATTAACTATGCGTATAGACGCATTAGGAGGTAAATACCCATAATCGCCACGCTGGGCAAGCGGATTGGCGATCGCAGTAATTTGTGTCCACTATGATGACGCTGCTGCCCATCATCAATTTTTTATCAAATAATGGTCAGCGACACTTCAATCCCTTAGTCGACTCTTACGACACCCGCAGGAGGAGTTGGGTGACAAATGTATTCTTACTGCCGTCACCACACGGTTAAGAGCTTAAACAAAACAAAATTATGATTGCGTCAATTGTATTACGAAGGTTAGTCCTACAAACTATATGGTAGGTATACTTTGTCATACAACTTTTTGGCAGTAGAAATAAGCGTCTAATTTATAAAAATCTAGGCGAGTATTGTTGAGCTCTCATAGAGAATTTATATTTGCTGCCAAAAGTAGCCCTTTGCAACCGAAAAGTCGCGATTTGCTAACTTAAAAATGAACTCTATTGACTTTTTTTAAATTGACAATTAACTGTAATTAACTGTCACGATCGTATCAACCCGGGTGTATGGCTGCGGCTCCATTGAGGCGGAGAGGAGCGGAGATGTGCAAAATTGGCCAATGAGACCGCATCACAGTGTTTCGAATTTGAAGAATGCAATTGGTCAATTTTGCACATCTCCGCTCCTCTCCGCCTCAGTGGAGCCGCAGCCTAAAGAGATAGTTAGACAGAATACTTAGTAACAAACAAATTGTGACTTAATATTTTGTTTTCATTAAAGCCTGATAAAATATCTACAAAATACACTCTGAGGAATAATTGCTATTCTTTATTTACAGGCGCTAAGCGCACATAATATGACGAAAAATCCGACAATTATAAAAAAAAATCATGCTTGTATGTAAATCATCCTTACTTGTCTTATCATGTAAACAAACACTTTTCGAAAACATTATCACACTTTTCTCTGAAATTATACAATAATCATCATGTCAAATGTTGTTGCATACCTACTTCAAAAAACTCGCAAAGTATTATAATCACTAAAAAAAGCACTGAAAATATCATTTCTGTAAAGATTTTCGTCAATAAACGCTGTTAGGGTCGGATAACCCTCATGACATCTGACATTGCGATGTCTAAGATTGTCTATGTACCGTAATGTTGATCAGTATAGGAAAGTCTGAAACTATAAGACATACGAAGATTTGTTTTTAGGAACCATGTCATCGATTTTAATAATAAGGAAAACTACGTTCATAAATATGAAAAAAAAACTTTTTTTTTAAGATTTACAAAATAAACACCTAGTAAAATAAATTTAAATGCGTGAAAACAATGAATTCCATTCATTTTAGACCAGGGATCGGAACCGTTCTTCATTAACCATTTGATATTGTTCTTTAACCGTTATAAATTCCGTTCGTATTAGTAACGGTTAAATACGGTAACGGTTTTGTAAATGAACACAATATTTCTGGTTCACAATATTCAAGATGAACGGAAAAATTTCGTTCTTTCACATAACGGTTTTGACAAGAACATTATATGATTTATATGAAAGAACAAAACTTTTCTGGTTACCGTTACTACAGATGAACGAAAAATAAAGTTCCGTGAACCATTATTAAACTGTTCGCGATGACGTAAACATGCCGCCACTCGCTCTCTCTTTTCCACACGAATATAGTTCGTATTTTTATTTCATTTGAATAGCCATTTAGGTTTGACGTGTGATATTGGCCGCATGATGAAAAAGGTTTAAATTGAATTAAGTGAAAGGATGCAATATGTGCTAGCAATTTTGGCGCCTCCTAGCGCCGTCGACGGGAACTTGCCTGGAAATTGGTTACCTGACAACGAGTTGTTGACTGAGATGTCAATGTTTTTTCCGACATAATGTTCATATTTAATTATTATTAAAATGAAGTTTTGAGTATTAAGTTATACATAAATATGTTTATTATGGTAAGTTTATTGTGAACTTTCTGATTAGTAGATATTTCTTTCTATGTTAATTTTAGAGTTTAATGAGAAGGAGGTAAGACGGAGGAGTAAGACGCCCGATGTTGGTCTACTACCGGCACCTGGCTTGTAATATGGGTTCGGCTCCTTGGTAATTAAATATATATACTAACTATAATAACCTGCATCATACTCCTATTACCTACGTAGTTATGGGTGCATCCCACTCGTCTGGAATAGTCAACATAGTGATAGGTACGATACGTGAATTGCTCAAGGAGACAGTTGCAGTTCCTATTATTTCCCTTAATGGAACCCCTATGCTTGGAATCGCGTTCTATTGGCGTCAGGTGAGCTTAGCACAACTAGCAATATGGTGTTGCTGGCTACATTCCGCTGGACGCAAAATGACTTTGTCCCACAATTATGTATTTTGTACATTGTGAAAACACAAATCAAATTATTTATTAACTAAATATTTTGATTTGTACTTTTTTAATTTTTCTCCAGTAGTCACACTACTTAATACTATATAAATTGTAAATATTAGATGTCATATACCAAAGAAAAACGACCGATACGATAAACGAATAACGAACGATAGGTGATCTTGGTCGTTTTTCTTTGGTATATGACATCTAATATTTATAATTTATATAGTATTAAGTAGTGTGACTACTGGAGAAAAATTAAAAAAGTACAAATCAAAATATTTAGTTAATAAATAATTTGATTTGTGTTTTCACAATGTTCAATAGATGGCAGCACCATCTCTCTCTAGCTATTCTAAAAAACTGTAAAGTATTCTAAATAGGAGGTGCAGGCATGTAGTTAGTGCTTGCCCTTAGAGAATAGTCAAAGGCGCCTAGCCTTGTAAGGGATTGCATATACCCGAGAAATTTGACCGGTGGTTGCTAAGACCGAGTGGCCGAGGGGTACAGGCATCAGCCGCGAAAGCTGAGTACGTGGGTTCGATCCCCACCTCGGACATAGGTGATCTTGGTCGTTTTTCTTTGGTATATGACATCTAATATTTATAATTTATGTATTTTGTTTTGTTATGAAATCATTATATCGTAACTGTGGAATGTCTTTTCAAAAGAGCTTATTTCCACTTTGTCAATAGAGATAATTTATCTTATGGAAACATAGAAAAAATAACCCTTATTGCCAGAGTGGAAATAAGCCCTTTTGAAAATACACTCCTCTACTTGAATTGAATTGAATTGAATTGAATACTAGTGTACTTCTTAACCCTTTGCAAGCCGATCACGAACCTAAAGCTGAGTTTACACTTGCAAGTTATTGCCGCAAGTTTACAAAGCTTAAATGTAACTTTATAAAACGCGACCCAGGTCTAACCTCGGCTTCGTAAATTAGAAACCCTTACAGATTCGCCATGTCCATCCACCAGTCTGTCTGTATGTCTGTCTGTATGTTTGTCTGTCTGTATGTTTGTCTGTCTGTTTGTCTATCTGTCTGTCCGTCCGTTTGATTCCTCCAAATTATTGCTTTCTCAATTATTCTAGGTGTAAGTACTTTGTAGGATTCTGTAGTAAATTAGGAACCCTTGCATTTTGGCTCCCTCTGTCTGTCTGTTTGTAAGTCTGTCTGTCTGTCCGTCTGTCTGTTCATCTGCCTATCTTTCTGTCTGTCTGTTTGTCTCTCTGTCTGTGTGTCTGTCTATCTGAACGGACTGACTATCTGTACATCCGTCTGTCCGTCCGTTTGTTTCCGCAAAGAAACATATTTCGACCGGTTATTACTTGAAATGGTTGCCTTTTCAATTATTCTGGGTGTAAGTACTTTTTAGGGTTCTGTAGTAAATTAGGAACCCTTACAGATTCGCCATGTCCGTCTGTCGGTCTGTATGTCTGTCTGTCTGTCTGTTCATCTGTCCATCTGTTGTCCGTCTGTTTGTCTGTCGGTATGTCTGTCTGTTCATCTGTTCATCCCTTTGTCATTCTGGCTGTTTGTCTGACGGTCTGTCCGTCTGTCTGTCTGTCCATCTGTCGATCTTTCCGTCTCTCTGTCTGTCTGACGGTCTGTCCGTCTGTCTGTCTGTTCATCTGTCCATCTTTCTGTCTATATGTCTGTGTTTGTGTCTGTCTGTCAGTCTGTGTGTCTGTATGTCTGTCTGTCTGTTCATCTGTCCATCCGTCTGTTTGTCTGTCGGTCTGTATGTCTGTCCGTCCGTATGTCCAACCGTTTATTTCTGCAAAGAAACATATTTCGACCGGATATTATTTGAAATGGTTGCCTTTTCAATTATTCTGGAAGTAAGTACTTTATAGGGTTCTGTAGTAAATTAGGAACCCTTACATTTTCGCCATGTCCGTCTGTCTGTCTGTATGTGAGTCTGTCTGTCTGTTCATCTGTTCATCCGTTGTCTGTCTGTTTGTCTGTCGGTCCGTCTGTCTGTCCGTCCGTCTGTCTGCCCGTTTATATCTGCAAAGAAACATATTTCGACCGGATATTACTTGAAATGTCTGTCTGTCTGACGGTCTGTCCGTCTGTCTGTCTGTCTGTCTGACGGTCTGTCCGTCCGTCTGTCTGTTCATCTGTCGATCTTTCTGTCTATCTGTCTGTGTGTCTGTCTGTCTGCCTGTCTGTCTGTCTGACGGTCTGTCCGTCTGTCTGTCTGTTCATCTGTCGGGCTTTCCATCTGTCTGTCTGTCTGTTTGTCTGTCTGACGGTCTGTCCGTCTGTCTGTCTGTTCATCTGTCGATCTTTCCGTCTGTCTGTTTGACGGTCTGTCCGTCTGTCTGTCTGTTCATCTGTCGATCTTTCCGTCTGTCTGTCTGTTTGTCTGTCTGTTCATCTGTCGGTCTTTCTGTCTATATGTCTGTGTGTGTGTGTCTGTCTGTCTGTCTGTGTGTCTGTATGTCTGTCTGTCTGTTCATCTGTCCATCCGTCTGTTTGTCTGTCGGTCTGTATGTCTGTCCGTCCGTGTGTCCAACCGTTTATTTCTGCAAAGAAACATATTTCGACCGGATATTATTTAAAATGGTTGCCTTTTCAATTCTTCTGGCTGTAAGTACTTTACAGGGTTCTGTAGTAAATTAGGTATACTCTTGGGTCGTCTCGTTCGTTTTTCGTCATGTTCCTAAATTTGTGCGATTCTGCTTTCGTCACCCATTCTTTATTCGTCACGATCGTCGATGGTCTTTCTCATCGTCGGTCAAATTTGTTGTTCGTCTTTATCTTAGTCCGTCTCGTTCTTAACTCGTCATAATTTTCTTTCGGCATGTTCGCTGTTAAATCTATGATTTTCGTATATTTTCATAGTCTTAAGTCGGTACCAACTTAGAATATGACCAAATACGAAAGGACAAAAAACGATTGAGTCGAAATAAGAAAAAGGTCAACAACTTATTATGGCCAAAGACGACAATGACTGCAGACTAACTTGACGAATGAAGAATGGGTGACGAAAGCAGAATCGGACAAATTTAGGAACGTGACGTAAAACGAATGAGTCGACTCAAGAGTATACCGTAAATTAGGGGTTCACTATTGGGATGCATAATAACAAATGTAATAATATAGTTACGCATAATGTCTTTTAGCCGAAATATTGACAAGGCTAATAGTATTTATGCATATTTTTTTACGCATAATATTTAAAAGCATACACACTAAAGGCATACCCTTCATAATAACTAACATCACACAGCATAAATACAAAATTGCATAATAATTATTACGCATCATTTCACGATGCATACAAATAGTTAATCCTAAAATTAGACTACCAACGGCATGATGATTGACATGCTATTACAAAAACTACAGGCGTTTTACAGTATACGGAGAATGACGGTAGGTTCACATTTAGTTTTATGAATAAAAGTGACGGTGAGTAATAAAAAAATATAAGCGATTAAGGAAAATCGATTGTTTCAACATGGCAAATCAAGTGTTTATAATCTGTATAATATATGGGAACAATAGTGAGGTCGACGGGGGTCTGCGATGCAGACCCCCTGTTCTGCGTAGTTTAGGCGCTTCGCGCCTGGGCAACACACTAACCTAACCTAACCTAATTTATCTATACTTTGAAATTAGATATTGACGCATTTTAATATTTTAGATTCAAGAGACCCGCAACAAAATAAAAGAACATTCTAAAATATGTAAAACACTGAATATGTAAAATGCATGTTAATTGATTTAAAATTCTTATTAAACAACGGCGAAATAGTTATTTGTTATACAAGGGTGCAAAGTTGTATTTTACCTGCGAGTATGAAATTGAAACACGAGCAAGCGAAAGGATTCTATAGTTGAACCACGAGCGAAGCGAGTGGTTCTAAAATAGAATCCTGAGCGCAGCGAGTGTTTTAACATACGAGAAGTAAAATACATTTGCACCCGTGTGTAACACAAAACTTTTCCCCTCACTATAGCGAGGAAACTCAAAAAAGGTAATTATTTGTTCACATTACAATCATCATCGGGTTAGTGATAATAATTTTCCAAATGCATCATGTATTTAATGCAAGATTTTGTCGCAGTAAACTTAGCACGAAAAAGTAAACGCAGCACGATTTTAACACATTCCTGTAGTTGCACACCAACGCCAATGCATTATTAAATCATTCTCATTCATTATTTTTACAAAATTATAACAGAACACCCTGAAAGTTGTTTAGTTTACTATTTTTATGCGTGTTCGAGTCGGTAAATAAAGATTATAACCTATAATATTCTTTGACAATGTTGACGTTGACATTTTCTGCGTTTTGTGATTGCATCTAGTCATCTTATCATCATTCACTAAAACAATTGTTACTTATGGAATTTTAGGATTTATATGTTAAAATCATCATATTATATAAAGGTTTGTATTTTACACTAAATTCTGGAGCAAATTATTTAATTATCATTAATATGGAACAATTTCCATGAGCATTTTACTTTTTGTTATTCCAAAACCACTGTCATTACTTTGCCACACAAGTGAATAATATGCGTTTTTACACGTTCGTATTAAAGGATAAACGAGCACTTTACGAGCTAATGAGGGGAAAAAGTGTTTTCTTCAAATAGGGAACTAAAATCATGGTTTCCGAAATATATATGACTATTAACCATTAGTCCAAACAGTAATATGCGTAGTATTCATTAGGCAAATATAAATTAGTCCAAGTTAAATTATTACAAAACTTTAATATGCGAACAAAGTAGTATGCCGAAATAATTACTATGCGAAAGTACATTTATGCTAATACAAATTATGCGAAGAAAAGTATGCCAAAATAGAATAGCCTGAAAAAGATTATGCGACCAGAAGGTATACCTAAATTAGGAACCCTTACATTTTCGCCATGTCCGTCTGTCTGTCTGTATGTCTGTCTGTCTGTCTGTTCATCTGTTCATCCGTTGTCTGTCTGTTTGTCTGTCGGTCCGTCTGTCTGTCCGTCCGTCTGTCTGCCCGTTTATATCTGCAAAGAAACATATTTCGACCGGATATTACTTGAAATGTCTGTTCATCTGTCGATCTTTCCGTCTGTCTGTCTGTTTGTCTGTCTGTTCATCTGTCGGTCTTTCTGTCTATATGTCTGTGTGTCTGTATGTCTGTATGTCTGTTCATCTGTCCATCCGTCTGTTTGTCTGTCGGTCTGTATGTCTGTCCGTCCGTGTGTCCAACCGTTTATTTCTGCAAAGAAACATATTTCGACCGGATATTATTTAAAATGGTTGCCTTTTCAATTATTCTGGCTGAAAGTACTTTTTAGGGTTCTGTAGTAAATTAGGAACCCTTACATTTTCGCCATGTACGTCTGTCTGTCTGTATGTCTGTCTGTCTGTCTGTCTGTTCATCTGTCCATCCGTTGGCTGTATGTTTGTCTGCCCGTTTTTTTCTGCAAAGAAACATATTTCGACCGGATATTACTTGAAATGATTGCCTTTTTAATTATTCTGGGTGTAAGTACTTTTACAGTCTGTCTGTCTGTTCGTCCGTCCGTCTGACTGTCTATCTATCTATTGGTTAATCCTTCTTTCCGTCCATCTATCCTTGGATCCGTCTAGACATAGAAATAATTCTTAATAAACACAAAAAAAAACAATGTCCAGTAACAAAAAATAAAAATAAATTACGCGTTATTTCCGCAATTGTGATTAAGAACTCTGTTAACAACATTTTAGAATTCAAATTTAAACGAGCTTTTTTGTTACTGGCTGTGAAAGCGTTAACACTTTTTCGTTAAAAAAAACTAGTTATGATCGGGCAAAGTTAAAATAAAAAAATAAAAAACCCTTATAATTTCGTCATGTCCGTTTGTCTGTCCGTTAGTCCGTCTGTCTATCTGTCAGCATACTCTTCTTAGCATGGTACTAGAGTGTGCCAGCGCTCTATCAGTCTTCATCTATCGTTTCGTGCGTTTGTCCGTCTGTCTGTCCGCCCATTGCTTAGATCAGTGACCATTTACAATTTGTTGTAGGTATACATATTAGTTAAGCCGACAAACTCGAATAATAAATATCCAAAAAAAAACTATTGGAGTTCCTCCTCTACACGTGAATACAATGTGGGGTATCCGTGAATAGTTATTTCAAAAAGAGTAAAGGTATTTTCCAAATTCACTATTTCGAAAAATATGAAAAATATCTTACATATTTGGCTTAAGGAATGCTGATAGATAATACTAACTATCCTGAACATAATTGGTCTAGCCAGTTTCGACCAACTACGGAACGCTATACTGAGCATGGATATACAATTATACATGCACTTGGCCGGTTTTTTCCTGATGCGTTATTTTTAGGATTTCGTAGTAAACAAAAAACCCTTATAGTTTAGCCATGTCCGTCTGTCTGTCCGCAGCATAGCTCAGTGGTCGTTAGTACTAGAATTTGGTACAGTATGCTTAGCACATGATTGGCGCGACAGTATCTCGCCGCGAGATAGTCTATCCGTCCCTCTTTTGTTAATATAGCTAGTGAAGGACGGGAGATCTATCTCGCGGCGACATACTGTCGCACCAATCATGTGCTAAGCCTGCTGGTATACATATTAATTATGCTAGCAAAGTGGTAGAATATAAACTTTGGTGGGCTGTGGGTTTAAAAATAAAACCATTTCGAACGTAATCGGCCCAGCCGTTTTCGAATTACTACTGAACCCTATACTGAGCATGGCCCGACATGGTCTTGGCCGGTTTTTTGATATTGTATTCTCGCCATTTTCCGCAACTCGACATCTAACGTGCCTATTTTGCGTGATCCCAACGCTGGCCAAATATTTTGCTGCCGCAATATTATAATTACAAGAGGTTGTATTTATGTTACATTTTTTCATATTACCGTGAAACTAGCCAACATTGGCCGCTTTTTTCGGAAATCCTAAAATATCTCAAAAAATATATATTAAGCCTTGTAAGTTTTTTCTGCTCAGCATGTGCACTGTGATCGTATCGTACGCATCGGCTCACATGAAGAAATAATTTTTAGATTGTCATTTAGATCAGGTTTTTGTCGTTTTAAGGTGCGTGCAAACCCCCGTGTATATGCCCGCTCTACGATCCCCAGCCCAATCACGTTTTGTGTAACGATCAAATTTCGTAGAGTGGGAGGTTAGAATAGCGAATGTTCTTTTGGTCTGAATGCACCTTTGGAGGGCGGGAAAAGTAATCTTGTTTTAGGCCAACATTGCCCACCTCAATTTAGTGCTTAAAAATAGCTCGTATGACAATAATACTACGATCACAGAAGGTTTTTGGGCAATTCTACCATTTCATGTTTATAACTCAGGGATAAGTATAATAAACAATTTTGAGTAAATTGGTTGGGCAATGTTACCTACCCGTTTTCGCTCTTTTTCATACAAGGTCCACTAACGCAATTCGCAAATGCTAGGGTTGTCACAACTAAAGACGTTTAACTTTTGTTCAAAGTATTAGTATACTAGTGAAGTAAAACAGTCCAAAATGTATTATTTGTTTTATTGCAATAATAATAAAACCGTTTTTTGAATGGGAATCAAGATATATGTTGATATATCAGCCCACTAACGAAGCAGAAGACAACGAAACTGACAATTGAGAGTATAGTTATTGGTTCCGAACATTTTGTACACGTAAAATAAAATAACGGAGTTATAAAAATATTTACTGAAAAAATCCTCCGCTATTTTCATAAAGTGGTAAAACTAAAAAGTGACAACCCTAGGCAATTTTTCATGTTTTCAATGTCCGTTTGCTAAAGTACTGGATAAAATTGCCCAAAGCCATAACTTATTTTCTGATTAGCTTTTTCCAATAAAACTACTATCAATGTAATCTACTGTTCTTATTTTATTACAGGTCATGGGTTTTTTTCATTTAAGACCACCCTGTTTTGAGAAATTTATGTCGATATTTTGCCAAGATTTTGCCCGCCAAATAACCAACCTCACTCAAGAAGCTCTAGCAAACAACTTGATGAAGATAGACGCATAAGTCATACTTAGTGTTGCTTATCACATAATCTATTTTATACTAAAAATAGTGGGGCCGCCATAAGAATGTATTTTTTTTCCGATAACCAATTTATTTAATATTCAAGTTTTGGACAATGTTTCCCCTGGAGGCAAAGTGGGCTAATTTCACGGTAGTAATTCTATGTGTATTTAGCTATACTTTACTGAAACCTGTATCTTAATACCTTTAGTTAACTAATAGTCTAAATATCACGATATTACATGGTTCTATGTTGTGGTCATATAACTTACAAGGGCAATAAGTTTCTATGTTTGTTTGATTGTTATTATTGTAAGTGGTTATATCATACAGGGTGTGGCCTGTAATAGGAGCAAAAAATGAAACGGTACACTAATAACCCAATAAATAGTCATAATTTAATAGTTAAAACTTAAAAAAAAAAATTTTTTGCAAAAAAAAAAAAATTTCCTTTTTTTATGTAGTTTTACTGCAGCCGAGTTATACCAAAAAAGTTAAATCGGTGTAACACAAAAAAAAATTTTTTTTTGCTAAACCAGTTAAAAAACCATGAGTTTAAAAAAACTTTTTAGCTCATTTAGTTTTATGTCCACTGAACTACCAATATGTTTAATCATTAATAAGGTACAATGTTGTGATACCTAGATACATCACTCATAGGTCGTAACTTTAACATACTGTTTCTCCTTAATGGATAACTTTAAAACACTGGGACCTTTTGCGAATAACTAGAGGCAGTCAGAGGAGTCTTCCATTTGATTTTTTGCTCCTGTTACAGGCCACACCCTGTATGTAATATATACTTATGATATTTATAGTCATATACATTGAATTTAGGCTGTGTGGTGACGGCAGTAAAAATATATTTGCCACCTACCAAGTTGGGGAACTTTTCTCATGGGTGTTATAAGAGTCGACTAAGGGACGGTACTACGCTGACCATTCCAATTATTTGAGATGGAGGCAGGGCAGCAGCCTCATCATAATGGACACATTACTGCAATCACTAATCCGCTTGCCCAGCGTGGCTATTATGGGCATTATGTCCTACCTAATGTGCCCATACGCATAAATAAAATAATAGAAGATAACTGCTAGCAGTGGACTGTAATGTCTGTAATAGACTGATGATGTAATATTGAATTTGATAAGAAGGTATCCTTTTACCATTAAAGTGTATTTATCTCATAAAATCATCTATAGGTAGGTACTCATATCCATCAGTACAAGCATAATAATATTATTATAACATCGATCGACCGATCTTTTTATTAGAGAAACGTGGCCTGCACGCATCGTATCACTTATATAATGGTGTTTACGCTATCACAATTGCACTGCGTGACGTAAACTCCGACCGTCGTTATGGTATATTTATGTATAAGTCTAAATTGGGTGACTTCTTTGGGCCTAGGAGCAGCACGCACATACTTAATCGCTCAAATCAAACTAATGAGGTGCCGTGTTCCACAGCCTTAGATACCATGGACCCTTTGATATTAAGACACCTGAATGGATGCCTTGGTATACCAGCATAGAAGAAAGTCTAAGATGCCATGCCAGAGGACCTAACCCGCGTATGTGCCAGCCATCCTGGAACCCTTTGATATAGCAAGAATCCTTTTCCCTTTGAGATAGCAGTGATGAGTATTTGTTGCGTTGCAACCTCAGTGCGC
Source organism: Thaumatotibia leucotreta (assembly GCA_025490895.1). Classification (NCBI taxonomy): domain Eukaryota; kingdom Metazoa; phylum Arthropoda; class Insecta; order Lepidoptera; family Tortricidae; genus Thaumatotibia; species Thaumatotibia leucotreta. The sequence goes on from JALPQI010008926.1 coordinate 52,343, forward strand.
AAAAGTAATTGTTATCATCACATCAGCTGCGGTCACATGAGTCAGCGGCAGCGGTAAAACGCTGGAATGTGGAAGACCAAGCTAACCACCAATAAATAAATACTTATTAATATAAATAGTCTTTTTCCTTTTTTAGTTTTATTAGGTACACACGCCAACCCAGTTAACTCTGTCAAAGATTTCGATTCTGGACCGTGTACGTGTTTCACTTAGTCGATTTGACCAAACTTTGATTCGAAATATAACGCTTATTTTCGAATAGTCATGTCAAATCTCCATAGTACTTTAACACTATACATAATTATATTAGTACGGTCAAATCGTACATAATTTTACCCTAAACTCGCAAATCAAGTAGTATCGCTGCATTTTTGGTATGTTGTTTAGACACCATAGGACAGTATAAAACCATATTTTGCAAGCAAAAAAAAGTTGTGCTAGCTGGGTAGTACGTGAAAAACTGCGAAATTTACGGCCATTTTTTAGTTTCTGATTTTTATTTAATAAACCTTACGTTTTTCGATATCATATGTGAATAAACGTTTAAAGACTAATAAATTTCCAACAAGTTGAGCTAACATGCATTACCGTAGGTCTTATAGTTTCAGAGATTCGAGACTTTAAAAAGTACCCCTTTTTGTAAACTAGATAAAATGTTGTGTTTTGCTAACGTTTTCGACTTAATATCGCCTGACCTAATTATGCTACGAAAAACTTGCAATAATGACCTTATAGCGCACTTAATATTCTTTAATTTAAGGGTAAAATTAGGTCAGTGAACTTTGTAGTTGAAAGTATAAACCCGAAATTCCAAAGGCAGGAGGCCCGCTATCTAAGTTTTTCATACAAATCGCAAGTCGAGTTGCAAAGCTGCAATTTTGGTATATTATAAAGGCCTTATATAAATATATACGAAAATGCATGTTAAAAGAAAAACAAAAAAATAATTTGGGCATAGGGCGTAAAGAACGTAAAAAAAATCGCACATTTTTTAGTTTTTGACGTTTAACTAAAAATCTATTATCTTTTTAATACTGATTGCTATAAAACTAAGAAAGAACATTAAATTTGAAAGGATTTGAGCTACGTTGCATCACCGTAAGTTATATATATTTTGAGATACGACATTTCATAAAGTGCCCTTTTATCAAAACATAAACAAATTTTAGGTTACGTTAAAGCTATTCACTAAATATTGGCAAAACGTTCGCGCTAAGAAAAAAAAAGTAATTGTAGATAATAACTACATTAAATTTGGAACAAATTGAGCGATAATAATTACTATAAGTCTTATAGTTGGGGGTATACGAGGCTTCAAAACATGCATTTATTTTCTTAACTTAATGAAGGGCACATTTTGAAATGTCGAATCTCTAAATCTATATAATTTAGGGTAATGCAAGGTAGCTCAAATCCTTTCAAATTTAATATTCTTTCATAGTTTTATAGCAATTAGTATAAAAAGTTATAGTTTTTTAGTCAAACATCAAAAACTAAAAAAAGTCCGATTTTTTTTCAGTTTTTTACGTCCTATACCTAAATCCTTTTTTTTTTCTTGTAATATGCATTTTCGTACATCCCTATAGGGCCTATACAGGGTGGTCCAAACCTTGACGTCAAAAAATTTTTTTTAGATTCCTCACGTCATGAGCTATCAGAATATACCCCATGTATGTTAGCCGATTTTTTTATAGTTTTCGAGTTATGAATTTTTGAAAAAAATTTTTTTGAGAAATTCTGGAATGAAGAAATTTATTAATAAAAAAAAACTATTGGGTTTTTTAACTAGTTTCTTTTTGTAAAAGTATTACTACAAATTAAACATTTACTGACAAAAAAATTAGCGTCCTCACTTTGATACAAGTAGGATAAAAAAAGACCAAATTCAAAATTTTACGCTAAATACGCATCAAAATAGCATTAAAGTACGTAAATAAAAAAATAAAACATATCTCAAGGAGTTTTCGTATTCTAAAGACCGCCCTAGACCTTGAGCCTGTGGTGTCTAAATAACATACCAAAAATGCAGCTTTACTACATGTTTTGCGAGTTTAATGTACGCTTTGACCGTACTATATACAGGGCGTCCCAAAGTTATGGGACATGAAGGGGAAGTACCTTAAATATCGTAGATAATGTATTTTGCTGAAAGAAGACTTAATATTATTTTTAAAATTGAGTAATAGTGCATTCAAAGTTTTTCAAAAAATTACTTGCTTCACCCGGAAATCGAACCAAGTACATTTTTTTTCGAATTTTGAACCAAACTTGTTAGGTTATTCTTTTAGTTTTAGATACTATGTTTCTTAAGAAAAATTGTTATTTTTTATTCATTCTTTCGAATGACATCATAAAATTACGGAAACAATTTTTTTCGTATTAAAGTAGGTTCGATGCCTAGAAAAGGCAAATTTTTTTTGGATTTTTTTTATTGCAGTATTATTTAATTTTCAAAATAAAATAAAGTCTTCTTTCAGCAAAATATCCTATCTACGATATTTAAGGCACTTCCCCTTCATGTCCCATAACATTGGGACGCCCTGTATATCTGAGAGAAAGCGTTACTCTTCGAATAAAAGTTTGGTGAAACGCAGCCTTAGTTTTATTTTCAGTGACGTCTCAATTGTTTTTTCTTAAAATCTTGTTCTTTCTTAAAATTGGTCCCGATCTGTCTTTGTCACCCCATTTCGTCGTTTTAACTGGGGTCAACTATATCAACTTTGGTAATTTATTGTATTGTCTATTTCATATTGCTCATTTAAGCCTTCGTCAACATCTTCTTTGGGTGTGTTGCTCTAACTACTATCTTGCTATACTATATGCTAACTATAAAAAATG
>JALPQI010008927.1:0-61671 GCA_025490895.1 Thaumatotibia leucotreta
ACACGTTTGTTTGTCTTAAAGTTCCCTCTTTTGCTCAAAGGTTAACTGGAAGAGATCCCTTACAGGGATAAGTTTTTCCCCCTTTTTGAATTGTTGTGTATTTTTTATACCTAGGGGAGTAAGGGGAGAACGGAACTAACATCTTATCCGACCCAAATGTCAACCTCACCTGCCCGCGTCGGTGGTTCGTACGAATAGCCGGCGGCGATGACTCTAGCGGTCATCGTGGTGCTCCCTGCTGGATAACGGACGAGGCAATGGCGACCGAGTATCCAGCGGTATAACTGGACTACACTTAACGCGGGATTAAAACACCTGCGCCTAGGAACCCAACATCGTATCCACGCGTTTTCCGATCGTAACCGGTCGGTTTTGGTGCGTCAGATGGCAATCGGCACCGGACTAATAAACCAAACCTACAGCCACTTTTTTAGAATGAATTATGAAAAGGCAAGTTGTAAGAGCGCATTTGGTAGATAGGGCGTCGCCGCAAAACGACGCGCAGACACATCGCCCTACATCTGCGACAAATGTACAAGGGCTACCGAGTTCAGGACGGACTCGGCTAAAGACGTTAGTCCCAGAAGAAAACTTGAAGGTCCGCTTCGCAACTTTAAATGTCGGTTCATTAACTGGAAGGACGAAGGAACTAGCAGAGCTATTCCACAGGAGAAGGATAGATTTTGCGTGTCTACAGGAGACCAAATGGCGTGGCTCTAAAGCGCGGAACATCGGTGAAGGCTACAAAATGATGTACACTGGCTCAAGTGAAGGACGAAATGGTGTAGCCATAGTGGTCTGCCAACAATATCTAAACAATATACTGGAAATAAAACGTATAAATGATCGCATAATGTATGTAAAAGTACTGGTACAAAGCGAAACAATCCTTTCCGTCACCGAATGCACTAATCCCAAAACGTACTAATAGTCAATAAACTCTAATTTCATAATCACCTCTTATCGTAAGTAACTAGTCCCATGTTGCCATATTCCCAAAAACTACCCATTGTTGATACACACCAGGACCGTTGCGAACTACTCCCAAAATATGCTTTTCCCAAAATACCCTAAAATTTCTTCTCCTGAAAGTGTCGAAATGCTCTAGTTACATAATCCACTGTTCCCAAAATACCCTAAAATTTCCTATTCTACTGAAAGTAGCGAAATAGGTACTCTACTTTCATAATCCACTATTCCTTAAACACCCTTAAGGATTCTGATCATGATCACATTATTTGGTCATCTTTTTGCATTTTTTTTCGGGACGGATTAATTTTGCTTATCACAATACCACCGAGGAGGTTTGAACCCGCAAATTTTGACTTATTCTATACACAGACCAGGAGTTAATTGTATTAGGTATTTATATCATCGTATGGCATAACAAAAACAGAATCAGAAAGTACATAATAAGACACACTATACAAGGTGCCCACAAGGAAAGGGAAAAATTCTAACAGCATATTCCTGAGACTAAAAGAAGCAAGAAAATGTGAAATGAGTTTTGGTCAACTCCGAAATGAACTAGATTTTGGAACTAATTTTTTTTTGATGTTTTGAATGCCTTAATACACAACAAAAAGGATTTTATTAATCAAACTATCGCAAAAAATGCACTTTAAAGTATTTTTTTTTACATTTGCCAGGTAATTAAAGATATTTTTGTTCATTTGATGTCTGTCAATTAAGTGTGACAAGACTAAGACAACATGGTGACAAAATCGGTTCTTAAAATGCGTTGATCATAGCGTAACGGTCTAAAACGGTTTTAATAAAAAATCAAATTTTCTCCCTTTCCTCATGGGCACGTTGTATGTCTACACTAAGACCAGTCATTAGATATTAGCTGTGGTATATGACATCTCTTTCTACTCAATATGAATCGTTGTTTAGGGTTCCGTAGTAAGCTAACAAGTAACCCTTAATATTTCGTCTGTCTCTCCGTCCGTCCTCACTTATTCTCAGTAACCACTAGCACTAGAAAGCTGTAATTTGTTATAAATATTTGTACTAAACTACACATTAATCACGCGGACAAAGTGGTAAAATAAAAAACCGGCCAAGTGTGAGTCGGACTCGCACGCGAAGGGTTCCGTTCCATTATCAATTTTTAATAAAAAAAATACAGTTAAATCAATCTACCTCAAAAACTATAGGAGATAATTTAATCAAACTAAAAATTGTTGATAGAGTTTATTCATGTGCATAACATATATTTTTTTTAGAATTTTATATCGTGTAGTTTAAAAAATAGAGGGGGGGGGGGACACATTTTTCAGACTTTGAGAGCTGATATCCCGAAAACTATTTGCTTAAATACAAATGAGATTTATAAACCTTCATATCATTCAAAGACCTTTCTATTAATACCCCACACGCTTATATACAACTAAAAAAAATGTTCTATCCCTCTGTTACATGTATGGAGGGCCCCCACCCCAATGTTTTTTTTTACAATTTAGTATCATAATCCTGTAGCGGTTCATACAACACATATCCTTACCAAATTTCGTTACTGTAGCATTTATAGTTTCCGAGTAAATCGGCTGTGACAGACGGACAGGCGGACATGACGAATCTATAAGGGTTCCGTTTTGGTACCCTTATTTCCCAAACATGTAAAAAAGAGCGGGTAGTTTTTTTTTGTTTAACCCTAATGTGTGATATATCATTAGAAAGCTCTTTTGAAAAGAATGGAGGTTTGCCTAAATATTTTTTATATTAAATGAGTACATTACGACACACGTGCGAAAAACATGAAATTTTGTTTTTGCACGTGTTTCGTAGGACGTTTTTTAGTGCAGATGGCCCTCCGAAGTTTTGTACCTGACGTAAAATGACACACTTCTCGCACTTGGGGCTTAAAAAGGCATCATCTGTACTAAAAAATATATTTTATCTTTAATATTTTTAAAGATAACGCCTAGAAGTTTAAAAAATGGCCCACCTCCTTCTCCTAGCTTCTGAACCACAAGTCCAAAAAAATATGGAGGTACACCTTCCTAAAAACTTTCAAGCAAAACTATTTTAAAGTAGATTGGCTGAGCCGTTTTTGAGTATTAAAAAAAATTTTAATGTCTCACTTTGTCGCTAGATAGCAGTACAGTCAAAAAACTACGGAAACCTACAGTTGTGCATGGCCCGACCGGCTATGAGTACCTATTTCACCGCTTTCAGTAGAATAGAAAATTTTAGGGTATTTTGGGAAAAGTGTATTTTGGGAACAGTGGATTGTGTAACTAGAGCATTTCGACACTTTCAGTAGAAGACATTTTAGGGTATTTTGGGAAACGCATATTTTGGGAGTAGTTCGCAATGGTCCTGGTGTATCAACAACGGGTGTTTTTTTGGGAATATGGCAACATGGGACTAGTTTCTTATGATAAGAGGTGATTATGAAATTAGAGTTTATTGACTATTAGTACGTTTTGGGAATCGTGCATTCGGTGACGGAAAGAAACAATCAACATCTTATCCGTATATGCTCCTCAAGTTGGTTGTAGTGATAGCGAAAAAGAATCATTCTGGACCACTCTCGAGGGCATACTCCAGCAGATACCGAACGGAGAAGCGTGCGTCGTTGGAGGAGACTTAAATGGCCACATAGGAATGAAATGCGATGCATTCGAACGGGTGCACGGAGGGTATGGCTACGGGTGTCTGAATGATGCTGGTAGAACTATATTGTCGACAGCTATGGCTCATGACTTGGCTATTGTCAACAGTTTCTTTAAGAAAAAGCCAGAACATTTGATTACTTATAAAAGTGGCCTCCATAGTACTCAGATAGACTACATCCTTACGAACAGAGCAAATATAGGGAGAGTGAAAAACTGCAAAGTGATTCCTGGCGAATGCATTATCTCACAGCATCGTGTGGTAGTTATGGATATGACCTTTCGCCAAAAGTCGAACCCGAAACAGCACAGGACGCCGGAGATTACTAAGTGGTGGATGCTAAAAGGGGCGAAAGCAGAGGAGTTTAAGAAAGAACTTGAAGAGTTGACTATTAACATGGAAGATGATGTGAATAGCATGTGGAAACAGATATCATCTGGAATTATGAGAGCGGCTAATAAGACTCTTGGTCGTACGAAACCAGGACAGAAAACACTCAAAGAGACCTGGTGGTGGAGTGCCACAGTGCAAACAGCGTTACAAGAAAAAAAGGCTGCTTTTAAGATCTGGCAGTCCACCGGAACCCAAGAACATAGAGACGCGTATAAACTGTCGAAAAAGATGGCGAAAAAATCGGTTTCCATTGCAAGAAGAGACGCAACAGGATCGTTGTACGCTACTCTTGAAAGTAGAGAAGGGCAAAAGGAGATATATAAACTGGCGAAATCTCGAAATAAGGCATCACAAGATCCCATAAAAACAAGGGTTGTCAAAGACACAGACGGGAACCTTCTGTACAAGGACGATGACATTCTAGCAGTGTGGTATAATTATTACAACCAGCTTTTGAATACTACAACAAGAACAGTCGACCTTCCGGTGGTCGAAAGAAACCTCGGACTCATCCCACCTATATCACCTCAGGAAGTTAAAACGGCACTACGGAAAATGTCTAACAAGAAGTCTACTGGTCCCGATGGAATCCCCATTGAAGCCTGGAAATGCCTAGAGGAGAAAGGAATATACCTCCTTACACATCTTTTTCTGAAAGCCTGGGAAACTTCGTGTATACCGGACGCATGGAGGATAAGCACCATCGTTCCCCTCTACAAAGGTAAAGGTAGTAGATACGAGTGCAACAATTATCGTGGAATTAAGTTAATGAGCCACACGATGAAGCTGTATGAACGAGTGATTGACGTCCGGTTAAGAACAGAGAGCTCTTTATCTAAAAACCAGTACGGCTTTGTCCCGGGGCTATCCACTATCGACCCTATGTTTGCCATAAACTTGGTTGCACAGGAATTCAGGGCCAAAAACATACCGCTTTTTATTGCTTTTCTAGACATGGAAAAGGCATTTGATCGTGTTCCTCGTCCGACAATCTGGTGGAGTCTTCGGAAGAAAAATATCCCAGAGAGGTACATTGACATAATAGCTGACATGTACAAAAGCGTGAAATCGGTAATTCGAACCACAGTGGGGCAAACTAAGCCAATAGCAGTTACAGAAGGAGTACACCAAGGTTCTGTGCTAAGTCCGTATCTCTTTTGTCTGGTGATGGATGCACTCACTGAACAGGCCCAAACCAAAGCACCATGGACATTTATTTATGCAGACGATGTAGCCATCTGTACAACATCTCGAGAAGAGTTAGAGGATGCTCTCGGTGACTGGAAACTCCAGTTGAAAGCGGGTGGGCTAATGCTGAGTATCACCAAGTCCCAATATATGGTGTGTAACGAACCCAACCAACTTGAAGACCCTCTCGTTATCGACGGACAACAAGTCACTCGGTGTAACGAATACAAATATTTGGGTACCATGTTACACACTTCAGGAAAGTTGGAAGTGAACGTGCAGCACCGGATCGCGGCTGCCTGGCTGAAGTGGCGTGAAGTGACTGGCGTTACCTGTGATCGGAGGATACCCGTGAAGCTTAAGGGCCTTGTGTACAAGAGCATAGTAAGACCGGTTCTGACTTACGGGAGTGAAACATGGGCTATGACGCAGAAACACGTTCGGTCTGTCCAAGTCGCAGAAATGAGGATGCTTCGGTGGATGTGCGGAGTAACGAGGCTCGACAAGATACGCAACGAATACGTTCGCGGTAGCCTCGGAGTACGTGATATTGCCGATAAGCTGCAGGAAAGTCGACTGAGATGGTTCGGACACGTAAAAAGAAGACCTCCTGAGTACATCGGGAATGTTGCTATGGATCTGCAAATTACCGGGTCCCGAAGAAGAGGAAGACCAAAGATGAGATGGGCAGATACCATAGCAAAAGACATGAGAGCTTGCGACGTTACAGTAGACGACACGTCCGATCGTGCGAAGTGGAAGGAAAAGACAGGAAAAGCAGACCCCACAATCAGATGGGAATAATCATGCTGAGGAGAGAGAGAGAGAGTGTATTTTTTATACCTGTTTTTTTTTGTAGACAATAAAGAATTTACAAACATATTTACTATGCAATCAATGAAGCCAGTTTTTCGCTATCGCCTCACAGCCTACGAATACCCATCTCATTTGCTCGTCTAAGTACAACGTCCGCTATAAAGGGGTGACTAATCCGAACTCGAAGGGTTTGTGAGGAATGGAATCGTAAAAGTTCGTGACGTTTCCATAACGGAAACTCGAGAAGATTCGAACTTACAAATTTGATCTCCTTTCGGGTGTCTCATCCATCTCGCTCATACGCATCATCAGGTCGCCTGTCATATCTCGAGATTTCTCAAACTTATCGATGGATGTAACCTATGGATATTTGACAGGGACCTAAATAAATCATAATATCAGTAACCGTACTATGACTTTGCAAGTATCGGTAACGTTAGGTTTTACTAGATACGTAAAGCAGGTCATCGCGCTCGTTTCCATGTGTCAGGGCGTTCCCAGTTTCCAACTCATGGTATCTCTTTACACCCGGGTTGATAAGATCGTGACAGTTAACTGTCAATTAAATAAAAAGGTCAATAAAATTAATTATTAATTTTTCAAATCGCGACTTTTCTTTGTCAAAGGGGTAAGGCTACTGTGGCCAGAACCTTTTCAACTACCGTGAAAAACCGCTTGGTTAATTCAATCGTCCATTTGCTTGTCTTTCGCTTTTGGACACTTGAGAGAAATCGAAGAAAACATACGATAAGCGATAACTAATAAATGTATGAGAATGACAGATTCGTACGAAAAGTCACGTGACCATTTCCATACATTATTACAGTCACGTGACTTATCACTTATCGTATACGATTGCAGAATGCCATTTTAGCTAGGTCTGTTCTCATACTCTACGCATTTAGGCGGTAAATTCTGCGCGTGATTTGTCAGCGAGAGATGCGCTATGCCACTCAAAATGGGATCAAAATTGTAGAGGGTGAATGTGCCTGGGAGTAAAAGCTATGTGAGTAATTTTTGAGTCGTGTCATATTTCTAATGCAGTTCATTCTCTTGTTTATGAGGTTAGTGACAAATGTGTGATGTGCATTTCAGTCTTAATAAGATCATAAAGGGGTTTAATGTTCAGAGAAACTATGATGTAGGCACTATTTGATCGATCTGCCTACAGCATGACTGGAAATATAAATAAGGCTTATGCACGAAATAGAATAGCCACTGCCGTATATTACAATTTTTTTAAATAAAACCATACTTTAACATGGACGTAATTAAAAAGAACGGCGCTTTGACTTTTTTCTTGGACGCTGTGGATATTTACATATATCGATTGCTTCATATTTATGGACATTCATTCAAAGTTCTGCATATTAGTCTTATTTTACCATCTTAGATCATTTAGTTTCCCAAAGGGTCTTAAGTAAATTACAATAACGATACTATAATAAACGGTGAATCCTGTGTCTATTTTTTTATCGCGTTATTTTTGGATTAAGCATTATCTGAAGTTATTTAGATTTTTGCGACTTTCAAGCAAAAGCTTTTTGATCTGTTACGATATTGTGGGATTATCTGCATTGTAAAAAAGTAACACCAACATCAATTTGTTTAATTATAAAATCAAATTGAGGTTTTCTAATCATGAATTGATTACAGCGCCCTCTATAGCAAATTCAACGTAACGGAGAGTTGTCGAATTTGCGGACGATTGTGGTAGACACACATCTTTGAGTGGCTTAAGGTTGTAGTACCTTCGAAACGTTAAGTACAGATGTCACTAGTGGTTAGTTTCACAATACCATTGATTAAATTCGCTGTAATTCACGGAATGTAGTCTGGTGTAATTGGAAGCACATTGGACCGGCAATCCAGAGGAAGCGGGTTCGAATCCCGTGACAACCAGTGTCTTTCGCAGTTGATTTTTTCTATGGGAACCACATCTGTTGCAACATTGTGGGACTTTTGGATTTTGTATTGTTAAATATAAAACAAAATAATCAAATTACAGTCCCATGGGTGTTTTAACTACATGAAACTATCATGTAACAATGGAGACTGATTTTGCGAAGACTACTTTATTTCGTGTACAACCCTTGTATCAAAATAGGATGCTACCTTTCAATATCGCCTCTTACTTTTGGTTTAGTTTCATTTTGGTTGACAGAACTTTGGGTAGTAAAGCTCAAAATTTCAATCAAACTGAGGAGCAATGGACCTCGATTACTTGAAATCTAGTAATCAGCAAATGTACGTGGTCGTACATCTATTTTCAATCCATCGAATGTGGTGAATGTTGGCCTACTTACTTAGTAAATAATCAAAACCAAGTGTAACTAGAAGCTCCCATAGCTTAGTTGGTACTGATCTTACCTGTGCAGCTGGAGGTTCCAAGTTCGAATCCAAACTAGGTACCTACTTAATGAATCAAAAAACAATGTAAATCACTGTATTTCCTTGTTATATTATGTATATTTGCTAAAACTTATTTTCTACTCGTAGTTTTCAATAAAAATATACTGCAAGATTGTTTACCTTTTTTTAAACACCAAACCAAACAGAGTATAAGCAAGGGCATTTATTTGTGCGTTTGTCACAAATATTTGTTACTTGGTCATGGTTGTTTTGTATGTGTTTAAGTATTGTTGATGTGATGATAATATGATACCTTATCTGGCTACATAGAGCGAACACTGATTCAGTTACAAATTAGAACAACTACGTATTTATGTGTATTATGCGTACGAATTTAGCATACTAGATATATACTATATTTATATGGGTATCATTCAAATCACGTTCACCACTGTACGCATATTTGTTTGTGTATCACTTGTTGCATATAGTTCACTCTTTTGTTCAAAGGTTAACTAGAAAAGATTCCTTGCAGGAATAAGTTCGGGTTTGTATTTCTTGTTATGTGTATTTTTGACCATATTTTGTGTACAATAAAGAATTTCTATACATATATTAGTCATTACTGTAATTAAGGTCACTTCAATCACGTATAATTATCGTGCATACCGTATTCAATTTTACTATTTAAATATCCCTATGTATATTTTTGTTTCAGATCTCATACTAAAGCAAAATGTCCTTGTTATGAGAAACGGACCAGTGCGCAGTGTAACAATAAATCTCACAACAATACGTAGCAAACAATAAAAACTATTACTTAAAACTAGATCACCAACACATTTGACTGCCGCGATGGTATCATGTTTGACAAGCGTGAAAATAACAATGTTACTCTGGTAGGTGGTCAATTATAGAACGGTAAAAATACGCCAAGTACGAGCATAACAGAGGGTTCTGCTCGCTATGCATAAATAAATTAAATTAGTTAGAATTTTAATGATTGCCTATTTATTTATTAATGATGGAATGGATGTCCAATGGATGCGGACGGCTCACGACCGATCTTTGTGGAACTTTCCGGGGGAGGCCTATGTCCAGCAGTGGACGTCAATTGGCTGATGATGATGATGATGATGATGGAATCATTTCAAGTGATAACTAATAACGTAAGAAGGAATGACGTCGATAAAAATGTAAATAATCCCAACAATGCAATTCCATTGAAATCAAAGACTTTATCGAATGTCTCATGATCGTTAGCCTATTAAAAAATGGACGTGGACTACGAACAAATAAAACATGGAAGCCGCACGCCATACTAAATTGCCTTTCAAAAACGGTCCTGAATTTTAGTTGATTTGTGTCACCCTATCTTCAATGCATCACGGTAATGAACTTCAATATCAACCTATAAAAACTTAAGCCGCCATTTAAAAATGGTCATGATTGGTCCATCAAAGTTATGATTGGCTATATTCTACAAACATTTGTCAAAGATGTTGCGCCGAAATATGCGCATTGTTATGAAAAGCGCTGTGTCTTGGCACAATTGAACAATTGCTTTTGGGGGCATTTTTGAGCTGGCGTTAGACGTCCATGTTATATAGGGTCGCAGGACGTGGATTTTTTATATTCGTACTTTCACACTTTACAAAATATTCCTACATTTCGAGTAACAGGTTGAGGTTTTAAGAGTATGACGAATGTAGTAAATAAAATGACAGTTTTTATCTCAGTCCCCAATTTGTTTTTAATAAGATACACTATCTTAAAAGGCATCTATTCATAAATCTGTTAAGTTCAAACATATTTCCTCGCGTTGTTTTAAAAAAGTAGAGCTCAAATCTAAGAACGATTTTAAATATACTCGCTCCGCTACCATCAGTCTTCTAATTCGATTGGAATAATCCACTTCTAAACTTGCCCTGAGTCCCAATTACTTCTGCTAATTAGTCTTAGTTAGAGAACTCCTGAGCAGGTAATTATTACTTTACCAGAGACCAGTTCATAGCAATAAGAAGTCTTCACAGCCAATACCCTTAGTCCTCCATCGATAGCCAGGTGGCCTAAAATGCAAGGATGCTAAGCGGAAGTGTGAGTTGATTCTCGAGATTGTCTTTAATAAATTTTGAATTATTCTTTAGTAACTGGCTCACATTATAGCTGACAACATTATAACCAGTAGTTAGAACTATGCATCGTGAGCGAAAGATAATTCATAGACTCCCTAATGAGAGCCCCTTTGTCTGTCTGTATTATGTATCTGTCGCCAACGTTACATAAACCTTTGCGATCGGAACTCAGTAATTAGAATGATTCGGGGACTTGGCTTTGTCAAAGAAAATAGGAGCTGCTTTTTCTTCACAATATAAAAAAACGAGACAAAAAAGGTGCACTTTATTATTTCTATTTGAGAAATACTCATGTCTCGTAACAGAATAATTATTGTATTATGTAATACCTGTGTTAAAAATATGTCAAACTTTAATAAACGTCATTATAAAATACGAGCATAAACATTTATTTACCCCAGGATTTTCTTTTTAACTTGTTAAAAAATGGGATGAGAATCTTTTTTATGTTAGAATTATTTATTTAGTGTGATCTTAAGTCAACAAAACCTAACGATGCAATAACAATAACAACTTTTGAAATACTCGCATTATATTAATAACTATAACAGGCTATTACACCCAATACAGCAATATGAATACAGCAACTTTTGCTTAAATAAGCCTTTCGTTTATCCAAAATCTCATTTAACTTAATCTCATATTTGTAAATTGACCGAAAACAATTTCTGTTTCGAAATAGCGCTGCGAACCCTAATTTGAATACATACTGTTGCAGTATGTTGTTAAAACAACATTATAATCAAAAGTAGCGGTCGAGCAATTAAGTCCGAGGATAGACCCATACAAAATGTCGAACATCGACATACTTGGCTGGTGCTCTGCATTTCAACAAATTTATGTAGGGTTGAGACGATTTAATTTGTTGTACCTTTTTGTTTCAATGCTTTGCAATGAATTAAATTTATATAATACCTTTTAAGAATCGAAGGTCTAGTGGTTGACATTACGGCTATTATACAAAGACATCATGCGCTTACAAACTAAATAGGTACTAAAAAATATATCGTCGGATCTTGGCTGATCTGGCCTACTACCGCGAACTTCGAATTTGTTTTTGGGCATTTGTCGGTGTCCCTCCAGCAGTATCTTAGGTAGTAGTGTGACAAACCCGGAAGCTCGAAATTTGATCTGTCATTTCAATACTGAAATCAAGATTTGTAGTCCGTGGGCTAGTCGGTCTGAAATTTGAAAACGGTATAATTTGGAGGTACCAAGTGTCATTTTTACAGTAGTTAGACATATTCATAAGGATGTTAAAAAAATATGATAGACATCTCAAACTGGTAGCTAATAGGCATACGGGCTATTTCAAGATTTCCGTTGTATGACAGGTACGGTTAAAATTAGCAGGTACAAATTTTCCTTTTCACGGCTGTTAGGTAAGCTTATAAAAACGTCAAAAATGCAAGATTGCCATTTACAAGTGCTACCTAACAAAAATGGGGGCCAATCAAAGATGGTGGATCTCAAGTTTTACAAAATGAAGTATATCTCGAGAACTATTAAATATATCTAATTACTCTTTTAAACAAAATTAAAGGCATAATCTGTAAGCTTCATATTTTGCATATACGCCATATTGCTAAAACCAACCAATAATTAATTATGACCAAATTTATGAAAATTTCGTGATTTTTATTTTTTTTGTGTCGTGTTTTTACATAGTAGTCATGACGCTAAAAATTTTTTTTTTTTTTAAAGATATTGTATTTAATAAGCTTTAATTTGATTTGCTTTATAACTTGTTGGCGGTATTAAAAAAAAAGACCCATAAAGAATATTTAAATGAATTGTAGTCATAATCCACCGTATACTTAGTGATTTAAGAGGCGAAGTCCGACTCACAGTTCAGTTTATTTTTATATTTTTAAATCTTGGTTATTTGAAATAAGCACTATTATTCACGAGTGGCACTTCCATCGCCTCTTAAATCACTAAGGACTGATTTTTCAATTGCCAGTTAACACTATCTGTCAGATAAACGCTAGCTCTATCCTGTTTTGACTGATGACTTTAGAAAAGGATAGTTATAATTTTAACTAACGAATACGTTTATCTGGCGATTGAAAAATCAGCCCTAAGTATACGGTGGTAACAGTCCCAATAGTCGACATTTGCAATAATTTGTCGAAAAATGGGTCGTAAAATATCGATTTTTGAAGTATTTACGATATCTCTATTTTCCATTTGGAAATATCGTCGTCCATCGTCGCCCAAATCTCTAAAAACAGGATCCGAAAGTTATGTCCCTATATTTCTATACCTCCTTTGAAGCAACGACCTCTTTACTGGCAATAAATGTGCGATAAAGAGATAAAAGTGTTCAATTCCTTTGTCGCGGCGAGACTTCAAATGAAAGTCTCCGTGCAGGGAAATTAATTTGTGGCCACATTGTTGTTCCTATGACGTCTATATGGGGATGTCTATTTCCTTTCCCTAAAGCATTGAAAACATCTTCACACTGCACGCAGATCTATAGGCCTAGCCATGATGCCATTCTGTAAAATCTGTAATCGTATACGATAAGTGATCAGTACTAAAGGTATGAGAATGACAGACTCGTACGAAAAGTCACGTGACCATTTCCATACATTATTATACATTATTACGAATGTAGACCACGGATTGGCAAACGCAGCGTAGGACGTCCACCCACAAGATGAACAAACGGCCTTATGAAGATCGCTGGGAGTCGCTGAATGTAGCTCGCTTCCAACTGGTGTGTGTGGAGGTCCAAGGGCGTCTTTTTTTTTTATCTTTATTTAAGAAAAATAAAGGCCTTCGTCGCTGAGCGATGATGCCGGCCCTATAGCAAATTACAATTACTTAATGTCTACAATCAACCAATTTAATTATTAAATAATACAATTTTATAGCCCACTTAGATGTTGGGTTAGACAGCAAAATGTTGCACAAGCCTACGTCACGTAATTTAAGTTTGGCTTGTGTTTCAAATACCCTACGTTCGGCCCCGATCCGGGCACACTCCACTAAAGCGTGGAAGGTGTCTTCTCTCACACCACAAGTTGTACAATTTGGAGTGTCGACCATTCTCATTAGGTGTCCGAATGCATTAAGTGGCATGTGTCCAGATCGGAGACGCATGCTTATAACAACAAGTCGTCTATTCAGCCGAACATCACAAAACCAGGGTATTTTCGGCGGTTCACTGACCATAGTTTTATACCATATGCCCTTCTCTGTCGACCTTTCATCAAAATATTTTTTCCACATTTCAGAGCATTTTACTTTGATTTCTCTGAGTAAATCGGTAAAGAAGGGCATTTGGTTTACATAAATACCTTCATCAAGTCCAATTTTTGCGAATTTGTCCGCCACCTCGTTACCTGGTAAGTTTACATGTGATGGGACCCATTGGAATTGTATATTCTTGCCATTACTTTGTAATTGGGAATATAAATCCAGAATAGTGTAAGCTACGGGGAGACCTCTTTCACCAGAGGTGCATCGAGCTAAATGCTGTAGTGCGCTCTTCGAGTCGCTGAGCACCACAAAATTGGTCCCATCACATGCCAGTATGTAAGATAAGCATTCGGCAATTGCTAACAATTCTGCTGACATAATAGATACATTATCGTTTAATTTAAAAGCTGCTGAGGTATTGGATTGAGGATCAAAAAAGGCCGCCCCGACAGCTTCTCCAGACTTAGACCCGTCAGTGTAAATATGGTGGAAATTGTTGTATCTCTTACTCATAGTTTCTTTAGTTTCCCGTAACAAATCCACAGAGCTATAACATTTCTTAGGCCGTTCGACATTATCTATGTTAAGACATATATGTGTATTTATGTCTATGTTTGTTACCCACGTTGAAAGTGAAAACATTTCCAACCTACGAGAACGATGGATAGGTTTATTAGATAGTTCATTGTGTACTAAAACTAATAGAGGCAGCTTTTTAGTATTCCAATACGCACTACGGTGACATAAAGATGCAAGCTCATCTATGACGGTTATGACCTCACTATCTTCGATCGATTTCGCCTTCAACCAGAATTTAGAAGCTAAATATTTTCTCCTTACTGATAACGGTGGGAGACACAATTCTGATTCCATGAAATGTATTGGAGTGGTTTTAATAAAACCTCCTACGACTCTCATAGCCTGGTTTTGGACCTTGTCTAGTTTTTCTATATTGGTTTTAGCACTATTATCGAAAAGAAAGCTTGCGAAATCTAACCGGCTACGTATGACTGCAATGTACAGTCTTCTCAAGTGTATAGAGGGTGGACTCCACAGGAAGAACCCACCAATACGTGGAACACATTTAAAAAATTTCTTAATTTTTGGCACGTGTCGTTAATTTGTTTGTTCCACCTTAAACCTTGATCTAGCCATAGTCCTAAATATTTAACCGTTGGGACATTTTCCAGCGCAACTTCATTTATGTTTACTTGCACTATACGTTGGATCCTACCCCTCGAAAAAATACAAATCTTACTTTTATTTGGCGATAACTGTAAGCCAAGATCGTTTAACAGTTGTGACATTTTATCTATAGCTCTTTGAAGCGTTATGGACATAAATCTTAAGTTTTGTCCTGATACGTAACACACAAAGTCGTCAGCATATTGCGATATGTATACGTTATTTATCTTCTTGCATATATCGGTAGTTACTATATTAAACAGGATAGGAGACATGGGATCCCCTTGTACTAAGCCAATCATTGTCCACCTAGTGATCAGACTATTTCCATTAGATTCTGTGACAGTTAAATGTCTTTCCTTTAGAAATTCCCAGAGATATTTACATATAGAGGACCCCACTCCTGCTTGATCTAATTTTTTAATCACGGCCATGACGTTTACATTATTATAGGCGTTATTGATATCTACAAAGCAACCTATTGTTTGTTGTTTATTAGTGTATCCTATTTGGATTTGCGTAACAAGCTGGACCAGATTATCGAGACATTACTGAGTTCTGCGAAACCCAACTGTATTTCTAGCAAACAAACCTTTGCTCTCAAAGTACCATTCCAAACGCCTAGTTATAATAGTATGTAAAGTTTTGCAAAGGCAAGAGATTAGAGATATTGGTCTTAGTGATGCTATGTCATTAGGCTTCCTACCTGGTTTAGGTATTGCGATGACTTTAATATCACGCCATTGCCTAGGCACTTGTTCGTGAGTTAAGATCATATTAAACATGTCGACTAGTGTATTTTTATCTGGAAAATTATATACCATCGAGTAAGAAATATCGTCGACACCAGGTGCCGTATCTTTTTTTTTAATGGTGTTATTAAGTTCTTGTATTGAGATAGGTGCCTCTAGTTGTATGTTGTTCGACTTAAATACCGGGTCTTGTGGCAACACAGAGTCAGGCGTGAGACAGGTAAGAAATGACTCTGCTTTTTCATAGTCTAATGAGTTTTTAACTGTTTTGTAACCTTTCAACCATTTCATTTTATTCCATAATTCACCACTGGATACCGAGCTATCAATGCTGTTACAAAACTCTTTAAACGAAGCTGCTGCCGCGTTCCGGATCAAGCGCTGAGCCTCAGCAGTTCTTTGTTTATATTTGCTTAAATTAACTGGTGTTGGATTCTTTCTTAGTTGAGATAACGCCTGCCTACGCAATGCCACAGCCCGCGACAACTCTGGAGTCCAATATGGCTTAGCGGTAAACTTACGATTAGGGTCTGTACATATATTAATCAGTGGAATAGAATGTGTAGCTGCCGAATTAATGCATTGTAAAACGGTGTCATATACTAGTTGAGGCTCTCCAGTCAAATTTGTATTTCTGATGAGCTCCGTCAATGTTTCCCTATATTTAGTCCAGTCAGCCTTTTTAAAATTTCTCCTACGCATTTTAATGTTAGCGAGTTCAATTTCTGTAGATATAAAAATCATTAAGTGATCACTACCTAAACTTTCATTAAATACAGTCCACGAGAATCGTAGCGCAATGTCTGATGATGCAAATGAAATATCGGGCGAACTCGACTGCCAGTTGTCCAGGACCATCTTACCCCAAGTGGCTTCACCGTTATTAAGCGATACGTAATTATATTCAGAGGCGGCATCATTTGGAGTACCCCTACTATTTCCTTTGCACGACCAGTTAGGATGATGACCATTAAAATCACCACAAATTAAGGTTTTACTAGTCCATCTAGAAAATAGCATTTTCCAATCCTCTGTTATAGTGGGAACCCTAGGCGGACAATACACAGCAATAATATTTTGTAGGTAATAACAATAAAAAATCTTAATAGCCAGAATCTGTATGCCATCATTACGCAAACACTATTCACTTGCGCCCGAATAGATGGATGAGTTATAATAGCTATTCCGCCATAAGAATCGTCGCGGTCCTGCCTATAAATGTTATACGATCCAATTTTTAATTTACAATCTGGTTCAAGCCACGTCTCAGATATGATACCTACATGGACTTTTTCCCGCAATAATAAATTTTCTAAGATCAAAACTTTTGGCTTTAAGCTCTGTGAATTCCACTGTAAAATATTTATCCGCATATTTTTATTTTTGGAACTACTTTCCATTAGAGATAAACATTTCCACAATACTCTTTAAAATAGGCCATTCCGACATAAAATCGACTACTACGATAACTAACCATTCAATACAAAATTTAACTATATTTTTAATTTTGTCATGCACACTAATTTCTCTTAAAAAAAGGATATCTTTTAATCGTTGAATTAACTCCCTAAAATGTAATTTGCGCGAGTTGTTTACTTCCTCGGAGTCGCCGTTGTCAGCTGATTGCTCAGGTATGTGCTCCGCCGGGCGCTGATACCTATGCCGCTCATTTTTGCTGACGCTGCCACTTGCGTTTCTAGCCGCTCGGTTGAAGGGCGTCTTGAGGCAGAAAGCATGATGATAATAAATAAAATCATTAAACGTCATGCTGAGCAAATTTTACAATTGCCAGCTGTTTCATGTATTTTGATGCCGTGATCTTGACATTATGAACAATGGCATTATTATTGGTATCATGGGTATAACAATATTAGGACGTCCACCCACGAGATGGATAGACGATCTTATGACCATCGCCTGGAGACGCTAGATGCAGCCGAACCGATGTATGTGGAAGTCCAAAGGGGAGGGAGGAGGGCCTATGTTCAGCAGTGGAAATTCGCAAATTTTTAGCATCCGTCGCTGCCACACTAATGACGCCCTTATTGGAGTGACCGAGACAAATGCTCGAAAACGAAATTCTCGATAGTCCTGCTTACGAAAAAACTGTCTAAGCTGTGATGGAGACTTCGCTTCACCTCGGTTGCAAAACTGTATTTTAGAATTCGAATAGCTTCAGAGTTCTGCGGGGAAATAGGTCAGTAAATTGATCGACGGCATTACTCAAACTGCGATTTGTGTTCAAAGAATTTCACTTCAAACTTTGAGCTCCGCTGAAAACGCGATAACGGTATTTAAATTGCGGTCATCTGTTTTTACGGTGAAACAGATTTTGTGGGAAATATCGATTTATTTGGAAGTTTGTTAACAGAAACAATACTTTTCAGTCATATTTAAATATTTATGAAACGGGTTACTCACGTAATTTAAGTCGATAATTGCTCGACATATTGTTTCCACTTTTCAGTCATATTTCCTGACTAGTCTAGTGTAGACTGTCACGCACGGAATCTGATGGTCTTCTTGTCTGTTTATAGGCCTCTTCTGTGTATAAACAAGTGTATTATCTATGTGTTTGTTCTTGCGGTGTGGTGACGGCAGTAAGAATACCTTTGTCACCATCCCATTTCTTCTCAAGGGTGTCGTAAGAGTCGTCTAAGGGATTAAAGTGTCACTGACCATTTTTAAATTAATGATAGGCGATCGCAGTAATATGTCCACTATTATGACGATGCTGCCCATGATCATCTCCAATAATTGAATGGTCAGTGACCTACGACCACCACGGGGAAGAATATCTTGATTTCACAATTCAATGCCAACATATTAGAGTCACAGGAATGAACCAGTTGGGTGGTGACAAATCCATTCTTAATGTCGTCACCACGTGGCTAGCTAGACCTACAATTTACCCCTTCAGGTCAGTGCGGCTAAGTCTGGCATATTATTATTTTATTTTGAAGGAAAGTCCGTCATATATGTCTTATACTGTTCAATCAGGGTCGGAAATCAGTTGTTAGACGGACTTTCCTGATAGACAGTCTTACCCGCATTGACCTTAATTCATAAACCAAAATACCTATATATATCTCTTAATAATATATCTTATATATATATCTCTTAAAATAACCCATATATATCTAATTTTTACTAAAATCGCGTTTATGCGATTTTAGTAAAAGTTTTTTTTTACTTTAATATTATGAATTCCCTCAAAGAAAGAATTTAGGTCACCGCAATATTAAACTCGTGGTTTACGCATAAGGGATGATACATTCGCTGCGGTAATTTCTGTTTTAAAAACCCTCATTTCTTCTCATTCAGATTTTATTTGAAAAAGCGGGTTGTACATAAATACTTAGGAACAACGTATGGCAACAACGTATAAATAAGGTGCTGAATGAAGGATTTATTTTGATCAGAACTATTAAGTAGTAGTATTACTAACTACTACTTAAAAGTAGTTAGTTCGTAGATAGTTAGTCTTAGGGTGCCGCTCCACTGACGCGGAGCGGAGCGGAGCTGTGGGAGCATGGCCAATGAGACCACATTGGTCAATTTTGGACAGCTCCGCGTCAGTGACGCTGCACCTTTATACGTTGTTTCCAAAGTTCCTACTAGTCGCCATTTCAAATCTCTTTCCGAGTGTTGTACACAGAATATGTAACAGGTGCTACAATACCAGAATAAAAAATTTCAAGTTTACCAACGTTGGAGGTGGTATTAGAACCTACGTCCTCAGCTTTTGCGGCTGATGCTTACCGGCCTAAACGGCTACTATAGTATTTGTATCGTGGCGATGATTAAAGGGATTCTCATTAATTTAATGTTATAATATCAGCTGTTATCACTTTGGCGCGACCTGCGTTTTACAAAAGCCTTTTGTACGTATTTCATTTATTATCAGAATTAACATAATTAAAATGGAAATTGGATTTAAGTTGACATAACATTATTTAAAGGAACAATAAAGGCTCAACACATTCTTCCGCTAGTCCGCTACCATAGTCTGCGAATCCTGAATAGAGTTTAGCGTGTAGGTACGGTCGACCACAAACAGATTTTCACCTTATTACATTACAGAAAAGAGAAAGTGTGGATTTATGATAATATAATTATAACCTCCGTATTGCCGTTTCCTTAGCCGGAATTAGTTAAAATAATAACCTTTTGTACGTATTTCATTTGTTACAATAAAGAAATTTAAGTACCTACACAGGCGACTAAGCAACATTGTTGCCGTCGAAAAATGGAATCAGGTATGTCCATAAAATGGGTCCAATGCAACAGATTACTGGCGGACGGCAGTAGCATCCTTAAAAAAATTTGGTGCACTCATGCAACTGCAATCGCCAATCCGCTTGCGAAGCGTAGCGATTACGGCTCTATTAACCTCCCGTGAAAAAGTATAAATTACTAACGACCCGCCCCCGGTTTGCACGGGTACAATACTGGTATTAAAATCTTCCTCTTTAATCTATTAAAAAACCTCATCAAAATCCGTTCGTAGTTTTAAAGATTTAAGCATAAGCACGGAAAAAACATGTCCAGTGCCTAAAAAAATCAGGGCAATTTCACACCTTATTCTGTTAAAAGTAAGGTGGTTTTTCCTTCTGTAATTTTTGTTATTTCCGGGGACCCTTCAAATAGGAACCGAGAAAGCGACTTTGTTTTATATTACATAATATATAGGTATGTGGTGATTAATTAGGACATGCCCTGTGTGAGGCCTGTAAGTGGATATCTATCGGATGATAATGATGAATATGAAGTACGAAATAAAATTTTGTAGTAGGTTTTTTGTAACCACAAAACTCACTGCAAAAAATAGGCCAAAATAGGTCAAAAAATTAATTGATACAAACACAGAATTGAACCCCCGCCCGGCTGAAAAGCTCCGTAGGCTACCAAGCACCAACACATGTCTGCCTGAAATATGAAAAATTACAAACCCTACATTTTAGATTAAATATAATTCACTCAAAGAATTTAGGTCACCGGTCGCAGGCCACCGCAATATTAAATTCGTTCAATCAGCATCAAAAGTATCCATACTTATGTAGGAGTCAAAAACTCTTATTGCTCTGTAATAAGGACTTTTTTCTTTTCCATATGTGCAGATACTTTTGATGCTGGTGTAGGGATGACACATAATTCGCTGTGGTCTTCTTTACGATCGTAGGACCCCGTCTGTGGTCAGTCGGAATTTAGTGTTACTTTTTCTTTTATGATTTTATGATGACGCATGAATTGACATAGGAGGAATATGTGTCTTAAATAAAAAGGGTAATTATTTTTTTAAGTTAACCGGTTTTATTGTAAACAGACATAGTAATGTTGCAGATAAATATACTAAAAGCTAGAAAATAATTAGATATAATTAGACTAAAATAAACTCGTGTGGCACATGTACTTAGCGTGATATTTTACATTACATACCTACACGCTAAGTCTATTCAGGATTCGCAGACTATGGTAGCGGACTAGCGGAAGAATGTGTTGCGCCTTTATTGTTCCTTAAAATAATGTTATGTCAACTTAAATCCAATTTCCATTTTAATTATGTTAATTCTGATAATAAATGAAATACGTACAAAAGGCTTTTGTAAAACGCAGGTCGCGCCAAAGTGATAACAGCTGATACTATAACATTAAATTAATAAGAATACCTTTACCCATCGCCACCATACAAATACTACAGTAAAAAAACTGTTCCTGCTTGTAACAAGCCATTTAGGACGGTTTAAACCAGGGACCGGAACCGGTATTTTACAAAAACCTCAAAATAGCATAATATTTTAAAGTGTTTTGTACTCTTTAATTTAATTTTCAATATCATATTTTCAAATTGCACCATTAACTTAGAATTTATATACCGAAGAACGAAAAAGAACGAAAAATTAACCGTTCTTTTGTATGGAGAAAATAACGATTCCGGTACCTGGTTTAAACATCAGCTGCGAAAGCTGAGGACGTGGGTTCAAATTCTACTTCCAGTTTTGGTAAATTCGGTATTTATTCTTCAGTAATATGACATCTAATAAAAAAGAAGTCCAAGGTGGACTTCGAAAGCACGTTCTCGTATTTCGCGTTAAAAACGTAGTGAGGTAGGTATTTATTTAGACTTTATTGCACAAAAGAACAGCTTAAGTCAACCTTAAGGCAAAACAATTAATGACATTCAGAAAATAAAGAAAACAAAAAGAAAAACGTTTATTCGAGACAACAAAACAGTACAAACAAAAAAAAACAGTAAGCACGAAATTTTGTCCCGAAATGGCCAAAACTCAGCATTTTGCCAGCGCTGGTCTTCCGTTTTGGCCATATATATATAAATACATAAAATACTAATATTAGGTACATAATAGTATTAGGTTAGTAGGTTATAGGTATAGAAAACATTAAACAACTAAGTTTCGCAACGAAAAAGCTTAGCCCGCGGCTTGCGGTCAGAAACGCTACGCATAAAATCGCAATATGGAAATGACGTACCTATAAAGTATTTAACAATCTCGGTGTATGATTATTACCGCAAACGGTGGCCACTGGAAAGTCAGGGGACTATTTGCGGTCGTAACAAAGTGATTTTAACTTGAATATAATATTTTAAGCACAAACATGTGATTATTTATCATATACACGGTTGAAAAGATACACGGCAGTAAAAATACACTTTCCCCTTCGCTTTGAGTGGGTAAAAACGCACCTTATTCACATGTGAGGCAAAGTCATTTAGACCATGCTCTAATTTCTATGGCCCACTACTGCCTAGTATAAGTGGATCTGTATGACCGTAGTAAACATGCGCAATCGGAGCTCACATGTTAAATTGGTCAATTCTCATTCGTGACTGTAAGCCATTGGCTATATTTAAGTACCAGGAGTAACTCTACTCTACGTTTCGACATTGAGTTTTAAATGGACCCTTTACCTACGGGGCCCTGTATCACTCCGTAACCTCTCAATACGGGCATGTTTTTTCGAGAGCCGGTGTAAGGCATAACTTCACTTACCTGGAACTTTTATAGTATTGCAGCTACACACTTGAAATTTCGCACACATATTACATATGTTGTCTTTAATCAAAAAATAATCACATATAGTAATAATATTCCCTTTTTTTTAATAAAATCAAGTAATATATCAGTCACTAAGAATTTGAAGATTTATAAGTTACCACTCGCGAATTTCACAAGTTTAAGTGTAAAAACATTAGTTTATGGTATATTTAACACAAACAAATACTCAAAAGACTATAATTATTTAAAAAAAGCATAAATATCAATCAATAAAAATCTTGCAAACAAACAATTTCTCACATATGAAAAATAGTGATGTGCGTCTATCGACACAGTTGTCGATATGTCGCATCGATTAGGGAAAAAATCGAACAATAATTTGAATCTAATAAGGTTTTATGTGTATAATTATTTAATTTTTAAACTTATTAGATTGTATAGTTAGTAAGAGTGGGCACTAAGGCATCGACAAATCTGTAAAGTACGGGTATTCTCTGATCTGTTTCTCACAACAAGTCGATAAAATTTAAAACATCACTATTGTCCACCATATTGATTTCAATTTTTGGCACTCCTGCAGTACGGGTGTCATCCCCAGTTGCCAGCAAAAAAAGCGGTAGTTTTAAAAATATATTTATATCAGAGCCATCTACCGAAACATTAGGGTATTTTTTTCTTTGCATCTATACTAATCCCAAAGCATATTGTGACCACTATTACCAAGATACAAGGTCTAGTTTTGAATAAAAAAAATATTAAACATGACCAGTACTTCGATCAACTATAGTTGACACCCGTACTGCACGGCTGTTGCCTTGGTGGCAACTCTGGTTGACACCCGTAGGTAAAGGGATACATATTTTAATCTAAATGTTGCATTCGAAGTACTACATGTATTCGTAGAAATTTAAATAAAAATACCAAGTCCAAGGCAAGGTTAATTTACATTTGGATGTAAGTTGTAATCATAATTTCCTCGCGATAGTGATTGTATTACACTTGGCGGCAAAGTTTGTTCAACTCTCGTGCCTTGATAACTTCGCAATGCTCAAGATTTCAGTTTTTTGGAATCTTTCGCTACCTCAGGTCTCAATATTGGCACGACAGTTAAACAACAACTTTGCCCCTTTGTACAATAAATAACTATTGTCCCCAATTCTTCCCGTGGGTGTCGTAAGAGTCGACTAAGTAACTTTATTTATTATTTATTTATTTATTTATAGAATATTAATGATGGGCAGCAGCATCATCATAGTGGATCCATTTCTGCGATCGCCAATCCGCTTGCTTAGTGTGACGATTGTGGACATTTAGTACCTCCTAATGCGTCCACGCATAGTTAATGGGAGAAACCTATGTCCAGCAGTAGACTCAGGTAGGCTAATGATGAAAATTTTAAAAGGCTCCTGTTTTTAAAGGATCTGAACTGAATTTGCAAGTGTTCGAAGGCTATAGTTGCAAACTATATTATGCTTGTGTGCCGTCGTCGCTTAATAGTACATTGTGCATCAAGGGAGGTAAGTACGGAATTACTAACAAGAGTGTTAGAAACCCGACGCTGTCAGGCGGAGGGCTTTTATGACTCGAGTTAGTATTCCGCTTACCGACCGTGATGCATACAATGTTTTTCATCACACTTGCCGACAAAAAAATAAGTTTCAAGACATAATATTATTAAATGACGTATACTGAAATTTCTATTACTCCCTAGGAAATTTCACTTTTCTATTACTCCCGCTATGCACGCAAGCAATGGCGCGCTTAGACAGCAAGTGTGATGAAGAAATCTTTTCGTCAAACTTGCTTTTTGCGCGCCATTGCTTGCATGCATCGCAGGAGTTATAGAAAGTGGAATTCCCTAGGTTGTTATAGAAAGGTTAGTACGTCATTCATAATATTTTGTCTTAAAACATTTTTTTCCGCAAGTGTGATTTAAAACATTGTATGCATCACGGTCGGTAAGCGGAATAAAAACTCGACTCATTAAAGTCTTCTATCACTCTCGTTAGTAATACCGTACTTACCTCCCTAGATGCACAATGTACTATTATCGAGGGGTGTTGGAAATTTCATCTGATCAACATTCGGACAATGTGGGAACGTTATAAACAGCCATATTCAATAATTATGCATGTAGAGGCAGATCTAATTGGTTAGATGGCTTTACTACGACTACGGCTAATATGTAATACTCGATACATATACATACATGCATGTTCTTAACTATATTGTATTAGGTACATGTGATACAATGATGTTATATGATATTGACTTTGATGTAATATGGATATCTCGTACATCGACACCGCTAATACCCAGAGTCCATTTAATTCAAATTAACCAAAATAATATTAAACATTCAACGAAACATTACATACCGATGATAGGTACGTTATGCCGTGTTACGTTATAGGTATGCCGTGTGGTGACGGCAATAAGAATACATTTGTCACCATCCCAACTCCTCCTGCGGGTGTCGTAAGAGTCGACTAAGGGATTGAAGTGTCACTGACCATTATTTGATAAAAGATTGATGATGGGCAGCAGCGTCATCATAGTGGACACATTACTGCGATCGCCAATCCGCTTGCCCAGCGTGGCGATTATGGGTATTTACCTCCTAATGCGTTTTTACGCGTAGTTAATAGGAGAGGCCTACGTCCAGCAGTGGACTATTATAGGCTGATGATGATAGGTACGTTAAATTCAAACTATTGTCACCTTTAATAAAACCTAAAAAGACGGAAATCGAGTGTTCACGAAGTATGTTGAAATCTTTTTAGTTTTAATTAGTTTGAGGTTACAATGCCGTACCCGAGCTGCCGTGTGGTGACGGTAGTAAGAATACATTTGTCACCACCCCAACTCCTCCTGCGGGTGTCATAGGAGTCGACCAAGGGATTGAAGTGTCACTGACCACTATTTGATAAAGGATTGATGATAGGCAGCAGCGTCAACATGGTGGACACATTGCTTCGATCGCCAATCCGCTTGCCCAGCGTGGCGATTATGGGCATTTGCCTCCTAATGCGTTTGTACGCATAGTTGGTAGGAGAGGCCTACGTCCAGCAATGGACTATCATAGGATGATGATGATGATGATGACCCGAGCTGCCAAGTTATTAACGCGAACTTGCTTACAAGGTGTCAGCTCATTGTGGGCACACGGCAGTACATGGTGGTGATCTCTTTTTAAGGATGAGTTAAGGTGCGACCGCCCCAATGCTCAAAAAATGGCGACGGTACGGAATCGCAGTTACGCATCGTATCCGTAACGTTTTTGCCTTATGCTCCGCAGACCGCTGCTCTAAAACGGCGACGCTACGGAATCACAGTCATATGTCATAAATGTCAGGTGTCACGTAAAGTCAGTGTGGGTAAGTCCGATATATTTCATTCGTAAGCAAAGTTCGTAATGTGCATTATACCTACAGGGTGTGTTTTATATCATTAGCCATATTGCAATATGTGTTGGGTAAAGGCGTAAAAAAATATTTGGTAAAACAAAAATAATCCATTTTTCATTATACTTTTAGTTATAGATTTTTTTTTTAAATCCCATTATCTAACGAATGATTGGTCACTATGATCACTTGCTTACTATGCGTACTGCCCCACCATCTCATAACTGCCAAATCAAGATTGGAAAAGGTGTTTGAGTTTGCAACTTTAATTAACCCGCATAAGGTAACTAATTCAATGCGTTATAACGTACGTAACAAGTTTCCTACGCGTGGTGGGGAATGGAGGTGGAGCTTAACTTGCAGGTAAATCCCACGAGACAGCATTATCAGTCTATCGCATACAGTACTAATAAATGAGGGTATTTTGAGTTGCGCGCCGATCTGAGGGTAGTTTGACTCGAGCACGTTCACGCAAGCGCACTCCTTCTTTGTTTACAGAGTGCTGTACAAATGGCACATGGCATCTTGCGATCAGCCGAGCCAGCATAATTTGACCTCAAGAACGGAGTAGGTAAATGTTCCGTCATACAAACGCGTACTGGTTTACCTCAGATATCGATTCTAATGCACTCTCTAAGAAAATTGAATTGTTGATGACGACGAGCAGGTACAGGTAGGTATGCGCTTGGGCAGTTTTAATCAAATAACAATCGTGTGTGCATGTAGTTAGGGCATTTTATTCATTGTTTAGTGCCGATGGTGGGGTGTTTGACGTCGGCTGATCGGTGCTTGTGATGAACTCCTGATTGGCTAAGACTTGACTACTCAAACCTACTACCCTTTTGTCTGCCATCGAATCGCACAGATCCAAACAAACTTGCCTAGTGACCACAAATTATGTTTTTGCCGGATAAAAAACGGGAAAAAAAACTAAAAAAAGTGTCACTTTTTTTTTCAAAAATGTTTTGTACTGGTGATCGCGAATGACATATCCAAATTTGGCTAACGACATAACAAACACCCTGTATTGTTGAGTTAGGGGTGGAAATCAATTGGTAGACGGACTTTCCCGAAAACATTTCATTAGTTATTCTCGTTAATTATCCACGTTGGTGAAACCAAATGATTCTGAACGCTGCATCATTGCGTATTTTAAGCAGCGGTGTGGGAAACATGCGACGAAAACGGTACAGATACGATGCGTCACTGCGATTCCGTACTGTCACCGTTTTTTGAGCAGCGATCTGGGGACCATGCGGCAAAAACGTTACGGATACTACTATGCGTCACTGCGATTCCGTACCGTCGCTGTTTTTTGAGCATTGGTGCGACTGCGATCGCACCTTTATAGTTAAGGATAGCGGTTAATTTTAACAAACTCTTCTATATATATATTCACTTCACGATTTATTAAATTGCCTGATAAATTAGGTATCATAATTTCATTGATTAATTTTTTCTGTATTTTTTATACTTTTTAACTGTTTTGTTTTTCATTTCATGAGCCTCAAGTTAAGTACCTACTCTAAAAACGTCCCGATGATTCAATATTAAGAAAATAGATCTCAGTTGTTATAGTTCGGGAAATATTATTTGACCGACTCTTATCTTACTTACAGCCTTTTGTTGTGCATCATTAACAATCGGAAAGTGCTAGATTGCTGATTTTCTAGTAAGTGTTAACGCAAAACAAAGGTCGTAAGTACGATAACGGTCGGTCAAATAATATTTCCTGAACTATATACGATTTCGATTTTGATATCTTTCAGGCGCCCTGTATGGTCCGTTGTGGTGACCATAATTGGGTGATTCTGCGTCACTATTGTTAGTTTAGGAACTCATAACTTCGTTACAGACGTCTGGGGCCGACGTTACTCTCGCGTCGACTTATCCCGTCTAGTCGTAGACATTTTGTTTTCTTTGTCTGTGGGACATGTAGTCTAATCAATGAGGATCGATTTTATTCAATACAATACAAATATTTTTATTGTACGAAAGTGCGTAATTACCAGTGATCGGTTTTTTGGATTCCCCGGCGGGCCACCTATAGTAACTTGAAAAATAAACTTTTATTATTTATACGTAGTTCCATGCAATTTGCCATGTTACTGTTCATAATGTTATATAATAGTATTCATTGTAATACAATAGTTTTATAGTCACACCCGTAATTTTTTATACGCGAAATCCAAAAAACCGATCACTGATAATTACAAAGGTAATAATATTCCTTATGAGAACGTCACAGTCAGCCATTGCATACGTATAATTTTAGATTTCATTTCATAACATTAATAATAAGAAATATGTATAAAATAATCTTTCGAGGTACGTAAAACACACTGCAGTACTCAAGCGCTATGAAGTAAATCCCGACTGCTGACAGTTCAATACATTATCTGTCAACAATGTAAATTTTTGACACATGGGTTGAAATGACAGGTGTCAGAATTGACTTCATAGCGGCCGAGTACTGTTGTAACGCTTCAACTGTTCGCTAAAATTAAGTTTAAACCAGTTACAAGCGCAAGTACATTTACTTAAGGCATACTATTATTTTAGGGATTGAAGTGTCACTGACCGTTATTTGATAAAATATTGATGATTGGCAGCAGCGTCGTCATATAGTGGACACATTACTGCGATTGCCAATCCGCTTGCCCAGCGTGGCGATTATGGGCAGCGTGGCGATTTACCTCCTAATGCGTCTATACGCATAGTTAATAGGAGAGGCCTACGTCCAGCCGTGGACTATCACAGGCTGATGATGATGATGATGATGATACTATTATTTAAGGTCATGTAGCCGTGTCATAAGCTGCAGCCGCGTTAACCCATTCATTGCTGACGCCCCATATTTTTAATTATCACGCAGCGCCGCCGCCTTCTACGCGACGACGCGAATTCGCGTCCACAGCATCACGTTAACATTTCAATGGACGCGAATTCGCGTCCGCGGCATTAGGTTATATTATCACACTTCAAGGACGCGAATTCGCGTCTGCGGCATTAGGTTATTTCACACTTGAAGGACGCTAATTCGCGTCCTCGGCATCTTGTTTACGCATACACAGGACGCGAATTCGCGTCTTCGGCATCCGAGATAAGAATTATGAAAATTACAAATGCATTGAATCCAGAAACCAGCGACGGTATAATATTATCCTCCATAAATAAAATAACATTTTGGTATCAGCTTTTAAGTACAGTTGATTTCTAGCAAAAAAAAAGAAATAACTCGAGGACGCGAATTTGCGTCCTCGGCATCACGTTTACGCATACATAGGACGCGAATTCGCGTCTTCGGCATTGAATGGGTAACGTGAACTTACTTTATATACGGTAGTCCTACCATGAGCTGCCACTACGTTATTAACGCGCGTGTACTTTCTATCCGGCTCGAGTACGAGTACGTATACGCGAGTACGCGCGGGATGGATAGAAAGTAAACGCGCGCTAGTAGTGGCAGCTAATGGTAGGGCTACGGCTCTCAATACGTGAGTACGAGTGTTATGGATAGAAAGTAACCCCCTTATTCATAAACGTCTGTTAACTTCATCATCACCAGCCTATGATAGTCCGCTGCTGGACGTAGGCCTCTCCTGTTAACTATGCGTATAAACGCATTAGGAGGTAAATGCCCATAATCGCCACGCTGGGCAAGCGGATTGGCGATCGCAGTAATGTGTCCACTATGATGACGCTGCTGCCCATCATCAATCTTTTATCAAATAGTGGTCAGTGACACTTCAATCCCTTAATCGACTCTTACGACACCCGCAGGAGGAGTTGGGGTGGTGACAAATGTATTCTCACTGCCGTCACCACACGGCTGTTAACTTAACAAACCGCTAATAATTGTTTGTCCCTTTTGCGCTTATGGACGCATTGTTAAGACCGAAAGGGACGAACAATTATTAGCGGCTTGTTAAGTTAGCAGACGTTTATGAATAAGGGAGTTAGTCTGTGTTAATCACGGGGCAGCTCATGGTAAGCACACGGTAGCCGTACTATTACTTGGCAAGTAAAGGTTACTTTACCGTTTACTCGATATGTTATATAACTTCAAATAATCTATAATCAAAGTTTGAATATATACCCGGTGGAATGGTACGATGATCCTTTCCGCTATCGACCGAGTCTACCAACCATTACGATCTACTTTCAGAATGGGACCAACATCGAAAGCTTACAAGGAAAATCGACTTTTCCATATTGAACTCTTAACTAATCACTCATGGGTTACATTTTTTAAAGATATTTCGATGTTGTTACTACACTGAAAGTTCATCGTAATGGTTGGTAGACTCTGTCGGTAGCGGGAAGGATGGTCGTTTCGTTCCTCCTTGTATGGGTCAAAAATGTCAAAATTCTTTTCGTTGTCTTAATTTGTGTCCCTAAAGAACGTGACGCACGACGATTTTATTATGATATGATGTTTTGTTTTCAATTTCTGATGTATGGATTAAAATCTAGCGTGAAAAAGAAATACAAGTGCACCGGATTTTTTTTAACACCGAGACCAGATAGCAACTAAACGCGTGACAAAATGGTATGAAACAAGACGACGAAAAGCATTTTGACCCGTATATAACTCCAAATATGTTATACTGGGAATTAAAAAATGTATTTGCATTTGAGGAAATCTATTGACACGGGTATGCATTTCCTGAAATATTATTTTCGCTTTGCTAGTATATTTCAAGTACCTATAAATCTGAATGGGCACATTCTGGGTAAGTCGTTTGAACTTTAATTCTCGTTTGTTGGCACATTCATGTTAGAACAAGTTCAAACGAAAATACTTCCATTGTCCTGATCTTCCGTCCATGACGCACTAAACATAAAGGTGCAATAGGCGAATAACTATTGTTGACCTCGTATTTTATTGGTTGCATAGTTTTTCAAGGTATGCGGAGTGTTACCATCATGCAGGCTCTTATTGAATCCAAGGAATGGGATACACATTTTCATCCAAATCGTGAGCATTCATTTGATCAAAAATTCAAATTTTAGAAGTTATTAATTTTGTAAGCAAAGTTCAGTGAGTTCAGAAAAAAATGTTTTTAGCGCTTGACAATGACAGATCGCAGCCAATCACAGCATTAGACAACTATGCAGTACACGCGTTACATTGATCGTTCCAAGGAAATAAAGTACAATTATATACAGTGAATTTAAATACTTGTCGACTGTTAATACTTGAAAAAAGATTTTTGGCATTATTACCCATTTTCGTAATAGCCTGGGTCATGGTAACACACTGTATACATGTAGTCCCAACAACATATGACATGAAAGGAAAGTAGCCAATTTTTTTCATAATAGACTGTTTCGTAAATAGTCACCGAAATAAAACAAATTAAAAACCGATTTCTACAAGATCCCATCATCAGACATCGACTTGGTGCGAACTCCCGTTCGACCATCCAGGGGTTATCATCATCAGCCTATGATAGTCCACTGCTGGAAGTAGGCCTCTCCTATTAACTATGCGTATAGACGCATTAGAAGGTAAATGCCCATAATCGCCACGCTGGGCAAGCGGATTGGCGATCGCAGTAATGTGTCCACTATGATGACGCTGCCGCCCATCATCGACCTTTTATCAAATAATGGTCAGTGACACTTCAATCCCTTAGTGGACTCTTACGACACTCGCTGGAGGAGTTGGGGTGGTGACAAATGTATTCTTATTGCCGTCGCCACACGGCAGGGGTCATGGTAACACATCCAGGGGTAATACCCGTTTGATTAAAAAATAATTGAATATCGGTTCACAATTCTCGGAAATATCGAGTAAAACGAGTAAAAAAACAAAATACGTAGAATAAAGTTTATTCAGATAAATGCAACATTACAGAACAGCAAAAGTAAATACAGTGGAAATATTGTCTGGGTTGAAAAGTAATGTAAATATATTACTTTGCTGTAGCAACACTAACATTCAATAGTAAGTTATACCTACATCAATATTGAGAATTATATTAATAGAAAAATTAATAGTGAATCGTATTAATCGCAAAAAAAATTAGAAAAACATGCTTAAACTTGCAGGGACCGGCATGAAATGGCGCATTATGGGGGAAATTGTATTAAATGAGTTTTCCTGGCCTACTACCGCGAATATCAAAATTCTTAAGTTTCGGGGATTTATCTCTGTCACTCCAACGAAGGCGTAATTAGAGTGACAGAGAAAAAATCCCGAAATTTGCGGATTTTAACGTTCGCGGTAGGGTTGCTGTAGCTCTATTCAGTCGTCCTTCTGCTCTGCATAATTATGTGTATGTAGATACTATCTACATGTCCATCTCCTAGGCCTAGATATGTACATTCTCAGATGTATAAACTCCATTAACATTAAGGTCCATTAAACTTTCTAGTGTAATCGCACGTAAACTGAAATGGACGTGGGTCACGTGGGTCATTTCGACCCTCAGGTACGAATTTCAGACATTATTTCTGTTTAAGACTAGAGTTAATTTTGTTTTTACGTCATTGCAGTGTTGATTGTAGTGCCACAGTTCTTAGAATTTATTTTATTCTGTTTCTTAAACGATGCGCTAAGATAATTATATAATGGTATAATATTAGTAAATGATAAAAGACAAAAGTTCGCTCAAATTCAAGGTGGGATTTGCACCCGCGTGTTTTTTTTTTCAACTGATAGGATGATTTCTGATAGGAGATTTTTTTGTCCCAAAAATTTTTTCCCATTCCATTACCATTTTTTCATGCATTTTGAATGGGGGTAAAGGAATGGAAAGTTCGAATAATGTATGTAAACTTTCGGAAAGTATTTTTTTCCTATTAGGATTGAATCGATACGATCGAGCTCACGATTTTGAGTAGAAATCATATAAAAATACTTATGTCACAAAAGAGTGGGGGGATAACTTTGAAAAAAAAATGGCCCGCCCATATCCCCAGCTTTCGCGGTCTAAACCTCGGACTTCAGCAGACGCCGGTCGAAGTTGCCGAGTGCATAGAATGTCTAAAATAGCTAAACGCCTTATTTCAATAATTGATCAGTACACAAACATTTTTTTGTCAAATGTCTAATTTTCCATCAATACAATCGACGTAGTTGACTGGAGTACACGGTATCGGTCTGCTGAGCAAGGATGCTTCAATTCAGTTAGTAAGCTACAATATCTGATAACCTTTCATTCCTGACGTTCCCTCTAATAGGGACGTTGCCCTTCCAAAAGTATTCTTGTCTGAGACCGTCAGTCCCAGCAATGACAGATAAAACAAAATTCTGTTTAATTCGAAACTGAAGACAGACAGGATACCCCCATTTGCCAGAATTTCATTTGCCATAATTTTATTTGCCATCCTATTCAACACACATAATATTGTTTCTCATAACATCTTATGCCATACTTATTGTTTACTATATTAATAATTTGCCAGAAACTTTGTTTCCCATAAAGTCAATTTTCATAATGTCATTTGTCAGAATCATCGAAATCCGTAATTATCACATGCCACAACATCGTTTGTCATCCAAATTAACTACCAGAAAAGACAATTTCCATAATGTTTTTTGTCAG
Organism: Thaumatotibia leucotreta; assembly: GCA_025490895.1. Taxonomy (NCBI): domain Eukaryota; kingdom Metazoa; phylum Arthropoda; class Insecta; order Lepidoptera; family Tortricidae; genus Thaumatotibia; species Thaumatotibia leucotreta. The sequence goes on from JALPQI010008927.1 coordinate 33,629, forward strand.
AATCATCGGAATCCGTAAATATTACATGCCATAACATAATTTGTCATCCAAGTGACCCTCCACAAAGTGAAACTGCTATTAAAAAGTAGGTTAGGTTAGTATTCTGGGTGCCTGTGGTGTCGCATAACGTCGTCCTAAATTTTTTAGCCGAGAATATTTGTCATAATGTTAAATGGCATCCTACTTGTTTAGCCTACTTAATTTTGTGCATACACAGTGCTAGGTTAATGGTTCAAAAATATGTTCAAGTAATAAACCAGGGCAAAACCAACTTGGATTGGTTAGGTTTCTAGGGTAGGGCGGAGTTAAAAGCGTTGACTAAAAAATACTTAAGTATTTTTAATTCATTGTTTACGCATCCTCATTTTTGTAAAACCAAAAAAGGGGGGACGGGGGGGCGAAGCCCCCCACAAGGGGGGCTCGGGGGGCGAAGCCCCCCGCATTAAAAAAGAAAATATTGTAGTTCCCCCACCCTAACCTGGATAGGTTCGTTAGGTACCTTTCATCCCTTAGAGCAGAAATAGAAGCCCCGCGCAGCGGGGCTTCGTCGACCGGTTCCCAGAAGCCCGTTTTTTCAAACGCTTGTAACTTTTAATAATATAGCTAGTACTTATTTGAAAAAACTGATAATTACTGATGGCGTTTGAATATTCCATTAAATAATATTATTGCACTTCATAATATGGCCAACAATTAATATGGCAACAATTGCTTCTGGCATTTGAATATTCTATTAAACCATATTATTGCACTTAATAATATGGAAAAGAAATAGGATGGCATTGTATGATTATGGAAGGTAATATTCGGGTAAACAAGCAGTATGTCATACAATTTTTATGGTAAACAAATAATTCGGGCAAATGAAATTCGGGCAAGTTAGATTCGGGCTTATGAATATTATGTTAAATAACTGTCGGGCAAACAATAGACAACCAAGACAGACCAGTGACCTTGCAAAGATTTGTAGTCTGTTCTTTTAATTTTTTTCACAGGCCTTAAGGCCTTTAATGAAAACGTAATTATTTTTGTGTTACGTAAGGTGGAAGTACTAGTTAGTACCCGACGCTGTACCAATACTCGTCATTATAGCTTGAGTTGCCATCGATAAGATAAAATCAACTATTAGGGCATTTAAACGATGATTAATATATATGTACAGTCGACAAAAAAGTCTCCTTTACAGCTCACAAGTGCAAACATCTTACCACGGATGCGCGATACACATAGAAACTCGGTTGCAACGAACGCTCATGCTGTCGCGTGACGAGACAAAAGATAAAGAGAAACGAAAAGAAGATAAAGAGAAGAGGTAAGATGTTTGCACTTGTGAGCTGTAAAGGAGACTTTTTGTCGACTGTACCTTTAATGGTTCATATCCCAACTTTGAAATAATTAGCTTTTATCTAAATTTTATGCATAATTTTAAGACAGGCTGACGGTTATGTTATTAGGACTGAGATATTTCCAATGTCCCAATATGTGACATTGAAACTTGTACCTACTGAAGTGCCATTTATTGGGACTGCCAGCAAAAGCACCTGACGCTTACTCATACAGTGGAGTTGACTAAGAAAATTTGCAATCTTGAGAAATTTATATTTATATAAAATAAATACTATTTAACAAAACTAACAAACTCCTCTCCCAAAACACATGACAATACTTTATGTAGATTTATATATGAGCAAGATGTAGATATCGTGATTCAAATAAATATTCTCTGTTGACATGTTGCGCACTAGTACTTCCACCTTAGCAACAACTTATTGGCACTGAAAAAGGGCGAGAAATTCATATTTTCTATGTGCGAACAACAATGCGACCCTATATCTAATTGAACTTGCCCCCTTTTATTACTCCCGAAGGTTATTGGTCGATACAGTTTGCATGGCTAATTTTCGTAACAAAATTGACGCAATCGTGTTAACGGCTCTAGAACTCTAATTTTCTTGTTGGACGAATACAACCCGATAGGTGGTTCTGGTTCTTAAGAATTATGTGGTAAATCCCTACTTTGTATGTCTCAGAACCGTTAACTTTCGCACTGACCACAGGAAAGACGCCCGTTTTCGCGAACACTGTATGACCCAAGTAGGTGTAGGTGCCTACTATTTTATGTACAATTTGAGGTAAATATCGACCCTTCTGAAGCTTCCACAATGCCTCTAAGGAGGCCTATTCTGAGTACCAAAAGCTCGCAGACAACGGTACCTAATGCACTCATTTATTTATTCATTTTTTTTTTAGAAACTTCTTCGCGCTTACATTTTTGTAATTTTACGCATTTAATAAAGACGAAAGTAATCTCGTAGACTATATTTTCTAATTGTTTTGAAATTTGATCATGATGGTCAGACACCCAGAGCAATAAATAGTGTGGGTACTCATAAAATATAACAACCAACCCCAACAACTCTGGCCACACTATCATCAAAGAAAGATACTGAAATACGTACCACATGCGCGTGAGAGGGAGACAGCTAAAATAGCATCTCGTTATCGCAGCCGCATCTCATGGATGTGGATCCATAAAAGATCTCTTTGACATCACCCCTGTTTCCGCACGAGGGAGTTAAGTTAAACATTAGAGACCTGTCGAATAATTATAATGTGTCGCGGAGTGCACTTCGGCATAATGATGTCCTAGGGAACAATGATGGCTATTTCTGCTGGAAGTGTTAACATGGAGTTTTAGTACAGGGACGCATCTGAGTTGTGAAACAAGTTTGAGTGAATAGGGTACTAGGGACGGTGCTGCTGGACGTAGGCCTCTCCTATTAACTTTGCGTATTAGGAGGTAAATGCCCATAATCGCCACGCTGGGCAAGCGGATTGGCGATCGCAGTAATGTGTACACTATGATGACGCGGCTACCTATCATCAATCTTCTATCAAATGGTCAGTGACACTTCAATCCCTTAGTCGGCTCTTACGACACCCGCGGGAAGAGTTGGGCTGGTAACAAATGTATTCTTACTGCCGTCACCACACGGCCAAGTAGAGGCATTTACGTCTTAATCTAATATTTCTATACGAATACCTAGGTAATAGGAGATGCTTTAGTATAACAACGGACTGTAAAAGACTGACATTATAATGAAAATTCCTAAATCTTCTCTTCGCTGCACTTCAATGGATAAGATAGACACATATATTTATCAAAAATAGTACATACCTGAAAAAACCACAACACAAGTTTCGTCAAGATACAGGAAAGTATATTCACCACAAGTTTCGTCAAAATGTTAAGGTGGATTTAGACCAAACGAGCGAATGCTCATTAGATCCCCGTCTCTACGAAATCAACGAATTTTGACGAATCACGTTTTGTGTAACGAACGAATTTCGTAGTGGGGGATAAAATAAGTTTTCGCTCGTTTGGTGTAAATCCACCTTTACACACTTAATCATAATGTTAATTATAAATATTGGATCCGCCGCTCGGCCACTCAGTCTTCACTCTTCACCCTCAAGACCGAGTGGCCGAGCGGTGCAGGCATCAGCCGCGAAAGCTGCTGAGCACGTGGGTTCGATTCCCACCTCGGACTTTGGTGATCTTGATCGATTTTTGTTTGGTATATGACATCCAATACTTATAATTTACATAGTATTAAGTAGTGTGACTACTGGGGAAAAAATAAGAACGCAAATCTAAATATTTAGTTAATAAATAATTTGATTTGAGTTTTCACAATTACTTCACAATGTTAATGTTAATGTTGTCACTTCTAGTTGAAATAGATCTGTAGTGACATGTCACTAGGGCGAGGGAGACACATCGTAGACAGCGATCGATGCTGCACTTGTAATCAAAGGTTTCTGCAAATACAGGGGAAAGTTAAATTGTGATAAAACAACAAAATATAAATATGGGCCATTCTTTTCAAAGTTGCCCCTCCCATTTCTTTGTGTCATAGGTATTTTTAATGTGATTTCTACTCGTGAGCTCAAAAAATGGGTCCCAAAATTTCCATACATATTTTGACCTTTCATTCTGTTACCGCGATACAAAATGTATGAAAAAAATGGTAAAGTAATGGAAAAAATACCTTGGGACAAACATTTTCTCCTATAAGGATCGAAAGAGCTCGCAATTCTGAGTGGAAATAATATTAAAAGTTCCAAATCCAAAAAATTCTAAATGAAGTAAAAAAATTGTCGTTTTCAACCGACTTCAATGGAGGAGGTTCTCAATTTGACTGTATATTTCAGTTTCTTTATAATCAGAGTTCGGAACACGAGAAGTTCCAATGACAGCTCAAAAGTGATTACGAAATGCTGCTTATGATAGGCTGCAGCATCATCGTAGTGGACCCACTACTGCGATCGCCTACCCGCTTGCCCAGCGCAGCATTTATAGGTATTTAATTTACTTCCTAATGCGTCCATATGCCAGTAATAAGAGGTCTCCGGGCAATATGGCCAGCCCACTGCCACTTCAACCTGGCAATTCTTCGGGCTATGTCAGTCACTTTCGTTCTTCTGCGGATCTCGTCATTGATGAGATCTTGCAGAGAAACCCCGAGCATTGCCCTCTCCATCGCTCGTTGAGTGACTCTGAGCCTCCTGATGAGTCCCATAGTGAACGACCACGTTTCAGATTCGTAAGTAATCTCTAGCATTACACACTGGTCGAAGACTTTCGACTTGAGACACTGAGGTATATTGGACGATAAGATATTGAGTAGTCTCCCGAACGCTGCCCAACCCAGTCTGATTCGACGATTGATCTCCTTCTCGAAGTTGGACTTACCCAGCTAGACTGTTTGTCCCAGGTATAGGGTAAGTTGTGGATGAATGACACAACTAAATTTCAAACCATTGTATCTCTGGTGTTTTTGAAGTTACGAGTGAGATATTGTGTTCAAAGATAAACAATTTAGTTGGCTATCGAATCACATTCTTGGTTTCTACTTATTTTCAATAGTATATGTGTCATACAACTTTAAACAAAAAATGAGATTTGTTTCATTATGTCCTTGTGCATGTATTCAATGAAACACCTGAATTTTTACATTGAAACAGATGTAATAAATCCAATGAACTATGAAACAGACTTAACCAACATTGGAACTGTGTTATATGAAACATATATATAAGTACGCTTGCAATGAATACAAAATAAAGGAAAGTTAATAATAACGGTAGGCTGGAGTAGGTTTAGTTTAGTAGGATTCCAATTTGATAAATGATTAATAATACCACTGAAAGATACGTGAATCCGGAAGACTGTTTCATTGTAACCAACCCAAGTTTCATTGTAACCTAACAATGTCGTCGATAACTGCGACATATTGCAAAAAAAGTTATGTTTTATGTGTCCTCGTAGTATGACTGCGACCCAGTCGAACGCGGGAGGGTCCTGGGCATCTCCACGATAGATATCATACACTTAGTGACAACATAAATATCATGTTGTTTTATTGTGTACGTATGTTTTATTGTTAAACATATTACTTAAACTATTGCCATCAATGAAACATTCAACTTTTTAAACTGTCCTATCTCAGTCAATTTGAAAGTTAAAAATCACATATTTTGCCATATAATTGACTAATAGTCATCATTCTTTATGGTGTGTACAAAAGTGGCTCTAATTCTGAAAATTGCGTATATATTCTTAAAATGTTTTTGAAAAAAGTGTATTGTTTCAATGTGTACTAATAAATAGTATTCAGTAAAACACCGTGAGCTGTTTCATTGTAAACAAAAAATATCACGGGTAACCAACATTGAAACAGGAGTTACATAAACGGTAGCCAAATAGGTTATTATATATTATGTGGTTGTTTTTAGTAAAAAGTAATGATTCTTGGAAAGATTAATTTATTAACGAATCTTTATGTCATTGGCGCATTCAGCAACCGAAAAATTTAATGAAAACAATGACATATTAATACAATATGTAGTAACAGAATGTTTTAAAAGATAAAAAATATGTTTTATGACCACTATTACTACGCATATAATTTTACGAAATATTTTTTTTATATTAAATATAATTATACTAGTCACCAAAAAATATTAAAAATGTACTACTTAGACTCTCTTGTACCACCCGGGCTTAGCCACATAACCAGGTATTCACCAGCAGGAGCTAAAGTGACCATTATTGTACATATAAAATTTGTCACTCTAGCTACTGGTCAGTGTTTAACTCTAGGTTTTACAAGTGGGCCTTAATAGGTTGATAATGAGGTGCTGAACATGAAACATGTTTAAATGAACAGTCTCATAGAATAGTAACCTTTTGCAATTTCACATTTGGTGTACAATAAAACTATACAGTACACAACGAAACATGGACCTGTTTCATTGTACATTACATAAAAATGTTTCATTGTGAGACACCAGGGTATTATTTTAAACTAAATAAAAAAACGAGGCCAAAACTTGAACTAATTTTAAAAGTATTTAGCTTAAGATAAACTTGAATATATATACAATACTACAAAAATATAAATACTACCAAACTATTCTCTGTATTCTTGCAAAAAATTACGAAATATAAATAAAAATTGTTACTTTTCCTGGCTCAATTCGCTTTAAAGCATGTAGCGACGTGCTCCTTCTGCGATCGTCGCTCGCATCCTGGGGAGTTGTGGAGGGTCCCTAAGCTCGTCCTTGTTTGATAGACGGGGCTAGCCGTTACGGTCAGGTTTCCGAGATATCGCAAAGTTTCATTGTGTCCGTTTGTGTCAATGTTCCACAACTAACCCTACATATTCGTCAACAACTGCGACGATCTTTGTGGAACTCTCTGGGGGAGGCCCTATGTCCAGCAGTGGACGGCAATTGGCTGATGATGATGATGATTATGAAGAGACGTCTACGTCCAGTAATGGACTGAGATAGGCTGATGTTGACGGTTTAACACTGACAAGCGGTTTGGTGCTACTCACTCTGGACAATTTCTAACAGATATTTAAATAAAATTGCGACACCGTCAGCAGGGGGTTACGGATAACACAATGTAGGAACCAATCAATACTTCACTTGTAATCAAAGGCTTCTGCAAATACAAGGGGTGAAACTGATCAAGTGTGTAGAGTGTGTAGACCGTATAACAACAATAGTGAAAACTAATTACGTATCTGTTATTTATTTTTATGTTTTATGAGTTTACACATAATCATTTTTTATCCTAAATAGATTTACGTTCCGTGTTAATGTGAATGTACCTAAAATCGGGTTAGTGTTAGTATATTGTATTCCATAAAATATATCGGTGTACACACAGTTAAGACACATTTTGCTTCTAGAAACTGCTTCTACCTAGTGTAGGCGGCTAGAGACACTAGGTAGACGTAGAAGTATCCCACGGATCCAATCACACCACTCAAAGCATCGATATCAGAGTATGCCGAGTGTACTTGCACAAGTTACGTGAGTAACCCATCTTATTATATAGCAAGTTTGCTTCTAGAGCAAGCCTTGTTTATAGAAACTTCCACGTCTTCCTAACGTCACTACCCATCTATCCTAGGGATCCAATCACACCGCTTACAGCGTCGATATTGAAGTGTGTCGCACGTTCCGCGATGACTAGAACTACTTGCACAAGTTACATGGGCAACCAAGATAAAGCAAGTCTTGCTTCTAGAAATTTCTACGTGGAAATGGGTAGTGACACTAGGTAGACGTAGATGTATCCCAGGGGTCCAACCGCACCGCTTACAGCGTCGATATCAGAGTATGCCGAGCGTACTTGCACAAGTTAACTACGTGAGTAACCCAACTTACGATAAAGCAAGTCTTGCTTCTAGAAACTTCAACGTGTACCTAGTGTAGATCTAACTAGGCTAGTGAGACTAGGTAGACGTAGAAGTATCCCAGGGGTCCAATCACACCGCTTACAGCGTCGATATCAGAGTATGCCGAGCGTACTTGCACAAGTTACGTGAGTAACCCTTCTTATTATAAGCAAGTCTTGCTTCTAGAAACTTCGTCTACCTAGTGTCACTAGCTATCTATTCCAAGAGTCCAATCATACTGCTTAAAGCGTCGATAGCAGACTATGCCGAGCGTACTTGCACAAGTTACGTGAGTAACCCTTCTTATACGAATACGAATATAACTTACACGTCTTCCTAACGTCACTATCTATCGCGTCGATATTGAAGTGTGCCGTGCGTTCCGTACTAGAACAACTTGCACAAGATACATGGGTAACCCATCTTATGATAAAGCAAGTCTTGCTTCTAGAAACTTCTACGTGTACATGGCTAGTGACACTAGGTAGACGTAAAAGTATCCCAGGGGTCCAATCGCACCGCTTACAGCGTCGATATCGAAGTGTGCCGAGCGTGCCATGCGCCCGTCTCCATGTCTTACTACTGAACTATTCATAAAGCCCATGACACCGGACAATCTCAACACTGGTCTAGCAATGTACATGTTGCAGAAAGTTATTTAAATTGCAGGAATATACTCGAAAGTTTCCGAGAAATTTCATGAGAAATTAATAGTAAGTTCTCATTGAGCATGATTTCAAGAGTACTTGTAAAAATGCCTTACAAATTATCATTTTATATCACGAATATGTAAGTAAACAGGGCAGTAAATATAACTCATAGGGCATGTATCTAGTACGGTCTTGGTTTGATTAGATTATTTGTTGTTCCGAGGACATTCTCTATGGAAGTTGTGCAATCGCAACTTATGAAACTTCTCGGTACAATGTTAATACACTAGTCTAACCAGGACCCTATTTCAGATGAGAGAATCGTCAATCTATTCAAGCGTCTATAGTCTACGGTCACCACTTGTCAGCAAATAATCTTACGTTGGTGGCAAACAAACATGGACCACCCGACACCTCATTTGCTTTGAGATTTTGATTAAGCTTTATTCCTTTGTAAAATAACAGAATGGGGCACTTGCCCCTAAACACTGGACCTAGGTATGCCTGTAACTATGGTTACCAAAAGCAATATATGACTGGAACTCTGTGATTCGGCCTACGTTCCTACTCGTAAGCTACGTCCCTAAGAAAATGGAATCGAAAAGCGTAAATTGATGCGACGATAAATTGTGTTAATAAAATATCACGTTATGTATCTGATTATTTGCTATTCCTAAACAATCAGTGAGTTCCTAAGTTCCTATATTTTACTACCAGTAAGTTCCTATAATTGGCTTCCTGTAGGGTAAACTTGCCTTAATCGTACTCCTGCCTAAATCGTACCCCATCAATATCTTGTGAATTGAAACTGCTAAAGGGGCGCAAGTTTTATAAAACTGAACAAATTGGTCGGTGTGTAACATCATTCGAGAAACAACCCCACAGTGGCACTCCATCGAAAATTATTCAATAAGTTATTAATTTCGCTGTTTTCGAGTAATAGTTAAGGTCGATTCTTAAGGATTTCAATTTTGATCGCAATTAGATATGTAAATTATAAGAATTTTGCTTAATTCTTTACTTATTTACGCTATTAATTACGAGTAATATTATCGTCAGTTTAACAACAATTTTTTTTATACGGCAACTTTTAAATCTTAGTTATCTTATGCCTAAATCGTACTCTTCACTTTGTTCTATTTCGTACCGGTACGTTTTAGGAATAATCGTTTATTTGACTGTATAAGATAAACAGAACCTATGGATAATACAATACTTAGTCATGTAAAGTTATAGAAATAACTCTCTGTGTATATTAACAAAGGAAATTTAAAAAAGATAAGAAATTTGGTCAGGCTCATGTTGTAGGGAGGAAACAAAATAAGAGACAATAATTTGTGTACCTACGCAATGAAGTCTGGATCCACTGACATTGTGCTGGAGTCGAGAAATATTCTCGTAATGTTATTTTTGACAATGTCATGAAATTATGCAGTCCGACAAACAATTATGGAAAGAAAAAAAACGTTAAAATGTTAGTTTTAAATCTGAAATAAGCAAGCAAGAAAGTCAACAATATAATAAGATTAGTGGCTAGATAAATATTACTAATATCTCTGAATATCATTGGCTATAATAATGAGACTATAAATAATTATATAATCTTAATTTTCATACTAAGTTACGCCGGTACGAAATAGGGATACAGAGGTACGATTTTGGAATACATAGTCTTAAATCGTACTTTTTCCACTTTTTTTTAAATTGTGTTTATCTCAGAATATATTGAAGTTCAAAATTAATTTGTTATTTTAGTCGATTAGTAAATAAATAAAGATTCTTTTGATATCATAAACATGTTAATTTCTTATTTATATATCCTGATATTTAGCACTTTCTCTTAAGGGGTACGAATTAGGCAAGTTTCCCCTATCTATTGTGTTTCGAGTACTTATGTCATAACCTGTTGGATCTCCGAATAAATATGAATAAAAAAATATTCATAATTATACACATTTTTTTGTTGGGCGTGTCAATATATGTACAATCGCTATCTTGGCTAGCCCTAGCCATAGCCATATTTTCGAGATTATGTGATATTACTGGTGTTTTATTTTTGTATGCAAGTTGTTCTACTTTCTTCTTACGTACACCCCAATTGTCTAATGCAAAAAAAAATATTAGAATTGAATTAAAATGATAAGAATTTGGCTTTGAAGAAACCCTCGATACTATTTTTAAAGTCAAAGAGTAGTGCTTAGACTGCATACAAAACGATCAAATAACATTGCTCTTTTAAGCAAAAGCCCTAAACTTATCAGGGTTCAAACTCAGTCTGGTCTACTGTCCACGTCGGTGAGTAGCTTGTGAATAGATTAGCTGGCTTGTGCTTACGGTAGATACTACACAGTAGATAAACATTTGTCGAGCATGCGACGGTATAGAACTATGTCACTACTGACTAAATTAACTAGACCATAGTGGCACACATCTGTGGCACTCTTCGTGGTTTTAATGCTTACCTGTAGACACAAAGATTGCATTTACTGTCGAGAATTGAATGTCGATTGAAATATCATTGAGCATTTATTCATCGAAGATTGAATATGGGCATCATCATCCTAGTGGACACACTACTGCGATCGCCAACCCGCTTGCCCAGCGTGGCGATTATGGGCATTTACCTCCTAATGCGTCCATACGTATAGGCTAAGGAGAGGCCGTTGTCCAGCAGTGAACTGATATAGGCTGATGATGTGTAAATGTCGATTAGGTACAAACATTTTTTACATAGTTTAGGGTTTAATTGAAAGAAAAATAACGATTCCATAGTCTTACGAAAGTTAGTCATAATAACTATATGGGTAACTTCGTAATCTTCATATACAAAAATGTGACGTTAAATTTAGTTTTCATGGGTCAATTTACTTAATTGACCACGTAGTATTACGGCGGCTGAAACACTAGAATCATTCCCTCTATGTATTTAGTATACTTTATTATTTTTTATATACTTTTGGGTATAGGCAAATTGAATCGAACATTGTATTATTTTGTATTACACGCTAATAAACATAATATGTATATAGAAACGCGCGACGACTGGTGAAGGCAAATGTAATTGTATTTCAACAAAGGAGACAGCACAAACCTTTATATTTTTTTCTGTCTTTTGGTTTAATAACTTGCGAAGAGAATTAAAACAAAGATGAATCTCAACGTACGAATATCCCTTAGGTACTCCCTTTTGCCTTAAGCCAATCGACGACCAAAAACTAAAACGTCATTTCACCATACAAACACCAAGTATTTTACGTCCTTTTGGTCTTGGAACGGAAGTGGCTCATGTATCACAGCACTATCGCGCAGCGCATCGGCCACACAAGGCCAGCAATTATTCACGTTAATGAGCTGATTAAACTTAACTTTCGCGGTGACCCGAAATAATTAGGCCTTCTTAAGGAACACCGCAGAAAACTCGAAGTTTTTTGAGGTATAGACGGCGAATAAACATACTTACGAGCTAGAAACTAACAACAAAGTGAAAGTTAAACTATTCTTTATTCAAATTCATATTTCTATTAAGGCCTGTTCACACTAGCGATTCACTTGGGCGATTTAAAAGCGATTTCTACAGGGTGTAAGTCTAATACGGGCGAAGCTCTTAACGGGTGTTAGTTTACGACATAATAAGTACATTCAAATAACGTTTACTTTATTTAAGAGCAACAAAATTTTCCATAAAAATAATTCGGCGCGCAATGTAGAGCAAAATACGCGAGTTAAACTCTCTTTGACAGCTAATTTCAAAAGCAGATGACATAACTGCCATATCAACAATAACAAATGTTCGTACCTACATTGCTGCTCCGATAATCTTCAAAAAAATCTGTGGGGTCATAATTAAGAGTAATTTAAAAAAAACCTTGTAATCCATGATTACACTAATGAATCCCATGCCTGTTTTAATTGATCGCCCGTATTAGATTTACACACTGTATACAAAAATTGCACGCAATTTTACACAGAAATCGCTCAAGTGAATCGCTAGTGTGAACAGGCTCTAAATAAGCATTTTTGAATCGTCTGACACTTCAATCCCTTAGTCGGCTCTTACGACACCCGCGGGAAGAGTTGGGGTGGTGAAAAATTCCCGGCCATTGTGAAGATATCTCAAACAAAATATTGTTGATATCTCTAGAGCCAAGATTTCATAAATACTTGTATTATCTGCTACATTTGCATTCTTGAGCAGTCTGAGCACTACTTTCCCACCAACTTCGCCATACTCGCGAAGAAACTTGGTACACTCGGCAATAGAATATTCATATCGCATCCGAAAGTTCAGTTTTAATTACATACAGCTAGTTACAGAACTCAGGCCACCTGACTCCATTAAACTTTGATATTGCCAGAGTCCATTTTATAACAAGTAATCCACCTTAGAAAAGTGTGGGTAAAAAAAAGAATTAGCAAAAAAACGGGAACATTCATACGCAGATCAATGATGCTTCAAACTGCTGCGCACCTATGCAAACTTAAAGATATACATATTAACTACAATACGACACACTGCTCAAACATATTAAAAATAAAATAGAACTTAGTAGAAACAGATTCAAATTAAACATAAGATTTTCCATTTTATGGTTTTTTTAACTTCAATTATGTTAAAATACTAAGTAAAATTACAATTATCCATTTACAAATTAAACAAATTAGCGTCGTTGCGTTTTTCAAAGCTGATATGTGCAGAATTGTTGACTTTTAAATGGTGACAACGATAATAGAAAAGGCATTAATTCAATTAATAAAAGTCGCTTACATATCAGATTTGGTTAGCAACCAAATATCAAACTTGGTAGGGTATGGAAGACTACCGCTTGTGAATGAGCGAGAGAGAATGATGGTTGTCAAAGCCAGCCTATACGGTCACCCATTCTGCGACACATTCAAACTTACGATTTATATTTATCTTTGAAGATAGCTTACGGTTTTTGGTCTTCACTGTTGTAACTGTTTGCTTGCTCACTTCATTTCATAACTGTCTTGAAGGTGTAATGGTAAAAGCGTTCATGTCCTGTCTTAATTATTATTGCCATCTAACTGTTACGTGAGATACGATGTTAACAAATAAGAAAGTAGGTAATTAATCAGCATTGCTAATCAAAAAATAATCGACTATCAATGATAATTGTTTAGGAAATTAGAACTTTTGATTTTTAAATCAAGTAAAGTGATGAATGTGACCGTTTTATCTCATGAACATTCTTTAAGTAGTTCTATCTAAGTAGATAGGTACATGTAAGATAAACAGAAGCAAGGAAATAAATTTTAAAAATAATTTGATATTTCCTTCAACAACAATACTTGATGTGTGTCTTTGTCACTCTAATTAATGCGTAACTGGAGTGATAAAGGTAGATGCTGCTTCAGTTCAGTTAAAAGAATGATGTGGTGTGCTACTATGAGTTACTCACTAACACTAGAATTGGATCAAGCGAGATGCATCGAAAGTAACTCACTCATTACGATACCCATGTAACCCATGGTAGCGTGGTTCTGGTCAGAAAGCCTTACCACGCATCTATCCATTCAATCTGTCTCTATCACTCTTATTAAACCGTAACTGGAGTGACAGAGATGCCCTAAAATTACGGTTTTCGATTTTCGCTGTAGGCGACCTACAGTCTAACTGAATGCGGTCGGCCCACGAATGCTTCCAAAATAGCGTTCATACCTCGAAAATTCGGAATACCCTGTGCCCATACGAATTGCTTACAAGTAAAACGTCGTAAGTGACATTATGGCTACTGTAGATACGACTTTTTTGATGTGAACGCCGTGAACGCAAGACCGCGAGAGGAATTGCAAATGCCGTAAACATGTACTTACACAATGTAAAGGGTGTTTGGTAACTGAGTTGATTCTTGGATTGATTGAGCCGTAACTCGTCGTAAAACTTATTTTTGATTACAATGCTACCAATGTGTTCTAATTTTACCAAACCTTTTGCCTGACAATCAAAAAATAAGAATAGACTTAACTGAAAGAATCTGTCACTGATATTAAAATAAGAAATAAAAAAATTAAAATTTTTTTGCTATGATAAAAAGTACTGGAAATGTTAAAAAGTGTAAAAAATAAGAAAAACAATTTTTTTTTGTGATATAATGACATCAGGTCACATAATATTATTTGTTTATTTTATCGTCTAGAAAGTTAAAAACTCTCGCAATGCTCGCGAGTACCTACGAAGTATAATAAAACCTTGTCTTTAATATTGATTACCACTATGGCAAGGTATTTATTGTTAACCACCTATATTAATCAATAATCAATTGAACTATTCATTGAAATACATAGGTATATATGTATAGGTATTAATATTATAGATCACTTAGATTAGATATGTGTTTTGCTTCAAACCAGCCTGTATATACATCGCGGTCAAATAACTCCAAGTAATTTGCTCCTTCTGGACCTAAAAGATAATTACAAAATGTACTAAACCGGGCACCGTCCACAATTTAAGCAAGACATGTTTATCTCCAGCCACAGATCAACTCATGTTAAGATGGAGCATACAATCACAACGATTTATTTGCTAGAACATAGGTAATTAATACCAATATATATATACATATAAAGATAAATTACATTAATATTATTATAATTTAAAATCGAAATCCAACAAAATATAATTTAAGGACATAAATAATTATTACATTAAGAAGTCAGGCATAATAATACTAGACATACTCATAAGTATTCCTGAATACTGTAATAATATAAGCCAGTTGTCCAATTTGTACTTAAAAAAATCTTATTTAGCCAAGGTGTTCGAAATGTCACTGCATGCCAATGTATTGCCTCAGTGTTTCCTAACTTGACCAATACGCAGCATCCCTTCTTGCCAAGGCGTTCGGTAGCCATTAATTTGGCACATTGGTCAATTTTATCTTGGAGAAAGGCCGATGTCTGATGTGGGATGCCACGTGCGTCAGCACGTTCGCGTCTTCACACATCAGCCGCACTATGCGATGTGGAGGAGCGGCGGCTGAGTTGGCTACGGTGCGGAAGCGGGAAAAGTACGCAGTCCTGGCGAACTATTTGTTTGTCCCGCTCGCGGTGGAGACCACCGGATGTTGGTGTGTCGAAGCATTAACTTTTATTAAAGAGTATAATATATTTTTAGTGGGGAGGCGGCTGCGGGAGAGTGGTCACGATCCTCGCTCCGGGTCTTTCCTGCTGCAGAGGTTGTCCATTGCGGTTCAACGTCGAAACTGAAATGGGCACTTGTGTCGGGGGAGGCGCGGAGCGGGCTTAGCTAAGGGGTGCTAATGTATTTTAGAAAAAGTTTTAGTTTAATTTATTATATTATTTTATTTTAGGATATGGTTAAGATTAGTTAAGATAAGTTGTACCCTTTGTGACGTAGCAATGTAACAAATTGTGTTCATTTTATCTTAAGTGACTGTAATGGTTCACTAATGTTTAACCAAAACAATGTTAGCAAATATTTATTTTACAACAAACGTTTCACCAATGTAGTAAGTGACAAAAATGTTATTCCGTAAATGTATCATTTTACAAAAACTCAATTGACAAATAATCATTAAGCAATTAATACATTAGAACAATGTATAAATTAATAAATAAATCAATTGTATATTTTACATGTCACCTAAAACTACGTTTCACATATTTGTACATTCACCGAATACCTATTTCGACCATTTTCGATTTTGGGGAAAAGTTTTCTGGGTTACAATAAAAAAAAATAACCTCGAAGACTAAGGCGGGAGCAAAGCTCCCGCCTTAGTCTTCTAACCTGACCTATCCGAGTCGGATCTGCCCCGAAAGGTTTTGTTCGCTCGCTTCGCTCGCTCACTGCAGATTTTGGTCGAGATTACGATGAATGTTATGTTAATTTTTTTTTATTTCATGTCGAATATCTCGGCCATTTTTGATTTTGGGGAAAAATTTGCTGGTTGGCTAAGATAATACATTGTCAAAGATGTTTTTGTAGAAAAAAGGATTTGCCGAAACATAATTTTGCCAGTAGTTGGTTGCCAAGTGTAAATTTGTTAAACAATTTTTGGTCAAACGACAGGATACCGACTGTAATATACCTGGATTTTCAAAAATCTTTTGACCAGGTTGACAATGCTGTACTCCTTTATAAATTTAGGCTATGGGATTCACGCCCCGGCTTCTCAAGCTACGTATTTTCTAGCTATCTCCTCCCACGTTTCCAGTAGGAACACGAATGCGGAGTTTGGTGTTAGGTAGTCTGTGTCACTCTGTACACTGGGAAACTGAAATTTATTTTACTTGACGAACCCAGCCAAGAACATTTGGTTTAAATTGTACTTTATGTGGCATGCCATAAGGGTCGGAATTTAAATTGAGGATACGTAGCTCCTGGTTTGTTAAAAACGTAGTCTCAGATTATTGTACCTACAAGAATGTATACTACTGAGTAGTGTAGATACTGTAAAACCATACAACTATAGTCCACTAATACTTCAACTATGTATGGTCCACAAGTTCAAATCGTAATTAAGCATAAATCGAAATCTTTTATTTTGGTTTTCTCTAAGTTTTTTAATCATTAATGAGGAATAGTAGTAGATAGAGTACAGTCAAGTGCAAAAATAAGTATCGAAAGAATCCGTTCATAAATATGTTACGACGTTCTTATTACACAGAATTAGAGTGCACTGGTACATATTTTTGAACGTTTTTGTATACCCCTTATTTTGTCTTCGACTGTACGTCACCGTCTGGCAATAAGCAATCAGAACACAAACAAGGTGTAAGCTCTATAGTGCTATGATAGACAGAGGTAGAGATATGATATTATTTGTCAGCCGCCGTAGCCTAGTTGGTGTTGGTAGAGACCCTGCCCACAGTGGGTCCCACGGATGGAATCTACGTGTCGCTAATTTTCAGTGAAGCCAGAAACCGCTTTGTAAAAAGATAGCCCGACTGCCCGTTCACAAGCCTTTTTAAGGTACAGGCGACGCCACATCAAAGATATCATTACAGTTTAGGTGCCCAACGTACATTAGCGGACTTTATTTCCGTGACATTAAAGTCGTGTAAATATATTTTTAAGAATACATTTGTCACCACCCCAACTCCTCCTGTGGGTGTCGTAAGAGTCTACTAAGGGATTCAAGTGTCAATGACCATTATTTGATAAAAGATTGATGATGGGCAGCAGCGTCATCATAGTGGACACATTACTGCGATCGTCAATCCGCTTGCCCAGCGTGGCGATTATGGGCATTTACCTTCTAATGCGTCTATACGCATAGTTAATAGGAGAAGCCTACGTCTAGCAGTAGACTATCATAGGCTGATGATGTGATGATGATGTGAAATATATTTTTGCCATGGGCATTTGCTTTTGGTAACTGTGGTTACCAGCTGTACCTCTTATTATACATAGGAATAAAGCTCAACCATTTCAAAGCAAATAAGTGGCTATGTCATAAACTGTACACACCTACTCAAAAACTTACGCTACGCTGCGCTTAACCGCTAAAATTACACGTTTGCTACTGTGCTAATTCAAAACACCGTATATAGGTTTAATTTTGGCATACATGCGTTTCATTGTTTAATATATTCACCGCTTTGACCTGCAGCCAAAAAGATTGTAAACGGACCTAAATTATTTCAATTCAATCTCACATTACATGTCCTACTTGCACACATGTAACGGGACTTAAGAGCGAGTGAAATCGCTCATTCAATTTGTTATTGATATCGTTTGTAGATGCAATATATGATTTTCGAATACGGTTAAAGCGTATAAAACATGCATCGCACGCTCTATAGTTACGCTTCGTTGGTTTTTGTTGCATATTAGATTACTCGCCACATTTATAAATTCACTATAAAATTCTAGAGTGACTGACAGATGACGCAAAGCTTTATTTAATCCTGGATTCACGTAATACACAATTTTGGTGTACGATAAAGCTAGCAATGGTATTATTTTTTCATAAATCCATCGTGTCGGTATTGAAAATAATACGTATAAATTGTATACCTAATCTATTTAAAACAATGCTTTCGTCTATTGAAAACAATACTGTTGGAACTCATTTTACATCACTATAAATTTAGGTCACGTGATGTTCGCGTTAATAACGCGGAGGCAGCTCATGACAAGCGCACTCCATCGGTGGTCTAAATTAACAAATATTGTCCTAATCTTTGATAGATTTTGGGAGGTAAAAACTTTCATAGCCATAAAATGTGGACTACTTGTAACAATTCTAAGGCTGCGTTTCCAACAGAGATGTGCGAGAATGTGTTTCCATATAAATGACACCTATTAATGACTCGACCTCGGTGCCGGTTCCACCAGGGAAACGCAGCCTTAATTTCGAAAAAGTCAATTTTAATTAGTTATCGTCATGGTTATTTCTTTTACTTTTAGTTTTATCTTTATATGAGTATAGGTTTAGGTGTTTTCTAATGAATTGACATGATTCGAATATGTACATAAGATATTCGAATATTGTCAACATTTACAAAATTTATATTCGTTAAAACTTAGTAGTATTTGTAGTAAGCTGGCGTTTAAAAAATTATAAAATGCAATTTAAGCATTAAAAAAATGTCATCCTGTGCAGTTGGATCGTAGAAAGAATAATAATAATAATAAATATTCTTTATTGCACCAAAAATAAAAAATAAAATTACAACATTTAAAAAGAGAATCAAAATCAGGCAACAACAGGCGATCTTATCGCTAAAAAGCGATCTCTTCCAGACAACCTTGGAGTAAAAAAAAAGAAAGAAAAGAGATAAAAAAAGTACAGCTACAAATACACACAGATATAGCAAAAATAAATAAACCTAACTAAGGAAGAAATATGTAAAATTCATAAAAATAAAATATGCATAAAAACAATATAATAAATAAATACAATATATATATATATATATATATATATATACATATATATATATTTCTAAATATATAAAATATATAATGGCAAACTTAAGGCACAGATAAGTAATGCTGTTTCAATATAATAAAATAACAATTTATTCGTAGACTTAACAACACTTAACTGAAATAAACAAAGCCGCGAAATGGCCTCATCTCAGCGTATTGACAGTATACACAGAACAAGGGTCCCGCTGTCATTTTGACTACAGAACCCGATACATTCACTTCAGTATAATCAGCACCAAATGCGTCAAAGAAAACTTATGCAGTGCCGAGAAACGAAGCCAACAAAGCTGTAGCGAATAAAAGATTGCTGAATACGGGCGCAAGTTATGAGCGAGTGGAGAGTTTGTCACCATCCCAACTCTTCCTTTGATGTCAACTTTGTTGAGCCAACTAAGGGATTGAAGTGTCACTGATCATTTATTTATTGAAGACTGAAGATGGGCAGTTTGCCGTGTGGTGACGGCAGTAAGAATACATTTCTCACCATCCCATCTCCTCCTGTGGGTGTCGTAAGAGTAGACTAATGGATTGAAGTGTCACTGAGTATTATTTCATAAAAGATTGATGATGGGCAGCAGCGTCATCATAGTTGACACATTATTGCGATAGTCAATCCGCTTGCCCAGCGTGGCGATTATGGGTATTTACCTCCTAATGCGTCTGTACGCATTGTAAATAGGAGAGGCCTACGTCCAGCAGTGGACTATCATAGGCTGATGATGATGCCGAGCAGCAGCGCCATCTTAATGGACACATTACTGCGAACGCCATTTTTTTTATGTGACGTAGGTAGACAACTAAACTCTCAGCCCGCCTGATCGAAAGCAGGAACTTAGGCCCATGGACATAGCGATCAGAAAATCGCCTATGCGCTGCCTACCCTGAGGACTTAGATTGCCTATGTAGGTATGCCAATAAGCTATCTTACTAATCTTACCCCCAAACCGAAACACAGCAGTGCAAGCACTGCTATTTAGCGGTAGGTTAAGGGGTAAGACGGTGGTAGCTATCCGGGCGGACCCTGCACGAGGTCCTACCACCAGCCAATCCGCTTAGGCCAGCGTGGGAATTGTGGGCAATACCTCCTCAGTAATATGAATACGCATAAGTAATGAAAGGCCTGTCTAGCAGTGAACTGTGATGATAATGTGGAGGGTCACCATAATTAAACACTCTGCATTTAGAATTTCTTTAAGTAAAAAATTAAACCATAATTCGTTACCGTATGTAGTATTGTTTCTTAACTAATTATATCTACGAGCGGATCAGCGACACTTTTGGTTGGCAGGTATTATGAGTTTTGTAGCTTTAAATGTTATTCTAAGTTCTTTATACAATTTAGTACCCATATATTGAGATATATTATCTCAGTTTAACCTGAACATAACAATAACATAGATTACGTATTAGGATAATTTAATTGTAATAGTATGTTAATTTTCTCAAACATGCAATGAAATGTTGTAGTTACGTGCCTAAAAAGTGGCCGGGAAGTACCTCGTTGCCGGCCTAGGCCGGCAAGTACCTCTTTTTTAATTTTCATTTGACATAGGGTTGTGACCTGGCATCTTGGCTTTTAGCCAATAATTATCTGTAAGTAATATTAGTATTAAAAAAAATGATTGGCAAATTTTTGCAGTTGTAATTAGGTATTTAAATTATATCATTTAAAATAAATGTACAATAACTACTCAAAATAATATTTAAAAAGCAGTATTATACGGCGCGATCCGTCAGCCCCGATCACTGCATGCGATTAATTGGACCCAACCGACCGCGTCGTCTAATACCGCTTTTTTAAATTAAAAATTTGCAACTTTCAAACAGGTCAATCTTAAAAAAAAATGAGGTGTCGGTGTCGTATTTGACTTTTGTTGTGTTTCAAAGACTTAGTTATGTAGTTGACTTATAATTTCTTAGAAAGATACATTTTTTTGTTTCATTTCATTGCATGTTTGAGAAAAGCATTATACATACCTCGGCCATGAAGTGACGGGTTGCCGTCCGAATACTATCCGGCCTCGCTTCGCTCGGCCGTCTACATATATTCGGCCGGCAACCAGTCACTTCCCGGCCTCGGTAGTAATGTACTATTGTTGTTATATTGTAAATGTGAATGGCTCGTCCCACTTTTAAATTTTATTACCTTGCATTGTTTAAACGACATGAGCTTGATGTAATCGCTGCGTCTGGCTTATTATTATGCGGTTGTTGTGATCAGGTACGACAAGTTTCTATTTTTGGAAATAAAAAAAATAGGTACATTGATAACAGCTACTAAGGAAGACATATTTGTGATAGACACGCAAAGACATGCACTGCTCGGGATTCGAAACCGGAACCTGCAGCTTAGTGGGCACGACCACAGCCAAAGACACGGATACACGAATTTTGTGTGAGGGTCGCAGTTCCAATCTGACTTACGAAATAGGAAAATTATTCTCATTTCATAGCTAACTACCAGGTGGGAAACCATTTTTTCCATTTGGCAGCCAGCTACCAAATCTGGGTACGAAACGATACTAAAAGTTACTTTTCACTGAGCGGCCCATTTCTCTAAGGATTGCAGTTATAATACTTATAATCTATCCTACATTTTTAAAAGCAATTTGTTTCTGTGAAGGTAGCAGTTCTAACTTAACCTACTTTTATAAGAGTGATTCGTATCCGTAAGGGTCGTAGTTCTAGCCTTACCAAATTTTTTAAGAGCTAAGTATTTCGGTTTTGCGAGTTAAACAAGAAATAAAAATTCGACGAATCATTGTCGACGGACTGGTTTTTGATGACTAGTTTATCCGTAAAACAAGGTTATACCCTGGCTCTCCAATTTCGACGACGCTTAAAAAGATCGACCAAGACTCTCCTCAGTTGGGCCACACCGTCAGAAGTTGCAAAGCGATCCGCAAACTCGAGGCATCAGCGACCGCGGCAGCGACTAAGCGTTTTATCGAGCATTTGCAGCACTTCCTTAACGCAACGAATATGCATGTTTAACAAACGTTCTCGACACTTAACCGAGGTTTGACTTGTCAGAATGGCTAGATGTAACGTCAATTTAAAACACCTTAATGCGTAAGATGCAGATTGCAAATGGCCACGGCCAGTAACGTATCGTAGTTTTCTCTGTCATTCAATCTTTTGTTTTAGTGTGACAAAGACAATTGCGTTTCGTTTGGTACTTTTGGTTTTGAGACAAGAGGATGTGTATCCGGCATATGCAGTGCAGCACTTTCAGCAACGAGTAACGTATTTAACAGACTCCATATCACACGTACGTTCGAATTCACAAGTGCGAGAGAAAGGCAACCTTCGTTCGTGGTAGGTCCTCTGGATCGCAGGATGTAGCTATATGTTAACTTGTTTAACTTATCCTCATGAGACAAGTTAAAGTGCGTAAAGGAAAGATATAGATGTACCACTATACCGTGTATAGCGGTACCTAACCTTGAAATTTATTTATTTCATTAAATGTTCTGGAACAAACATGTTGTTATTTTCGGTAGATGTCTCTGTTTACACAAATTTGTCGAAGCGTGTTACTATCAACACACAAATGTCACAATTTCAAGTCAAAAATACCGTCAAAAAGATGTATTGTCATACAAATTTCTATTGACACACTCCTTTTTAGTTTCAAGCACTTGGTATGTGTAGGTTGTTATCCACTTAGGATCAGAATTCAGAAGGTCTACCTACTGTCAGGAACCTCTAATAAATTTCAAACAACTGTCTTCATCAATGCAATAAACACCTCATCTATAGTACAGTCACTATCTTTATAGCAAAGAGGCATGTTCATATATTTTTGAGCGCTACGGACGCTACGATATATCTGATGGTAACTGTACAGAGACAGATGCTCTAAATTGAAGATTTTTAAGTAGGGTTTGGGTCCGTTGGGGCAGAACTAGTAATTTCAATAAACCTGATCGACAAGATTACTGCCGTCCTTCATTACGATAGCCCAACCACTCTACTGTTTGACAGTGAAGTCTAATATTTGTAGATAAGAGTGACAGCCCTTTTTTTTTAAGGAGAGGAAAAATGCGTTACGCATACCACCCGGGTGTGGGGACGGACCCGGGTGGTTATGTGGGACTCCTCGATGCGGGCTGATGGGACCCCGAGTTTACCCACTAAAAAACCTCTCCGTCTGCCGCCGCTGTGCTGTACGGTGGGCTGCAGGAACGCTCGCGCTTGCATCTGCAGCACCACCAGCACCGCTCCGAGTTGCGGAGCATCGCCTCCGGAGGCCCTTCTGGCCCCATGTTCACCTCCATCATTCCGCCTTCAGTGGCCTAATGCTGGTAAAGGATGGCAGGCGTCCCCATGCCTGCCATCCTATGGCTACTCTACGGAGGCAGGCGGCGGTCGTGTGCGGCCCGTCTTCTTCCGGCGCGCTTGCGGCGCATTTGATCGGCCAGTGGGGCGACCTCTCTGGCCCGTTCTGCCTGCTCCTTCTGCTGAAGCACCTGCTCGCAGAAGGCTTTCACCGCGTTCCAGGATCTGTCGCTGTCGACCATGGATTTTACCACGGCTGGCAGCGACAAATCCGGCCCCACTACGGCCATCAGGTCATCCCTTTCTGGCCCCCACACTGGGCACTCCTTCAGCGTGTGCTGATCAGTGTCCACCGCTACTCCGCATTCGTGACACTCTTCTGTTGGCTCTCTGCGGGCAATTTTGTGCAGATACCTCCCGAAAAAAAAGAGTGACAGCCCTACAAATAGTCGAATAGTCGTAGTTCCTCTTAAAATATCTACTCAATTGCAATCAACTGCGGAAACTTTTTCCTGAATGATCACAGATTTTTTATAAAAAAGATTCAGAGGCAGTACGTTGAGTTTCAACCCAGATTTTCTATCCATTATCCTTTAGTGCTTCAAAATATTGTTCAGGTAAAAATTAAAAATAGCCACAATAAGCATCGGTCAAAAAGTATGAAATTAATCGTAAATTCAAAGGTCGTAAAGTCGAAACAATTTTTTCACTCTCATCAATCTCATCATCAGCCTATTTTAGTCTACTGCTGGATGTAGGCCTTTCCTATTAGCTATGCCTATAGAAGCATTAGGAGGTAAATGCTCATAATCACCACGCTGGGCAAGCGGATTGGCGATCGCAGTAATATGTCCAGTATCATGACGCTGCTGCCCATCATCAATCTTCTATCAAAGACTGGTCAGTGACATTTCAATCCCTAAGTCGACTCTTACGACACCCGCGGGAAGAGTTGTAGTGGTGGCAAATGTATTCTTACTGCCGTTACCACACGGCATCTCACTTCTTTCACTCTAACTGAAATATCCTTGAATTGAAGCGTCAGAGAAGTTATTTCCAATAATCGATAGCGACTCTTTAATTATCCTCCCTTTAAAAAAACCTAAAGAAGTGTTACCACTGATATGCTATTGCAACCATTCGTTCAATGCTTAGGGCATCTTAGGGTTGTCACATGAGATAATGAAAGTGTAATTACTGAACCAGGGCACTGCAAGCGGAGTTAACACGTTTAATATGTTTGTTTACAGACCTTTATATGTTGTACGAGTAATGAATCGAGGGGTGCCCTACTTGCCCATCCGAGCGCACCCGATGGGTAGCTCTAGTCAGGGACATAAATAAATGTACACCATTGCACTTTATGCCATTGGGATAAGGTAGAAATTGATTAATTTTTGTACACATATTTATGCCCTTGACTGCATGTTGTATACAGCACACTTTATAATGGGTCATAGGGAATGTGAAACAAAAGGTTCTAACAGTGTAGTAATAATTGTACCACACATTAAAAACATATGAGGGAATTAGAAATGCAGATTTTAACAGCTAAATGAGGTTTATAGGCTTTATCTTTGTATCAACAGTTGTAGCTGGGTACAAGTTTTGCACTACAATTTCATCAGTCATGTACCTACGTATTTATGGACGAGACCTCCCATTTAGACCGTTTTATTTACCTAAAATAGTATTTATTTAGAGGATTTCGGGATTATCAATCTTACTTAATGCATATTTGTCAATGGGATTTTCGAACCTGTACTTTGTTTTTTGACTATTTCATGGCATCTAACAAAACGCGCGTTTATTGTCTTTTCTAGCGCGCTATTTAGGGTTCCGTATTAAACAAGGAACCCTTATAGTTTCGCCATGTCCGATTGTCCGTCTGTCCGCAGCATAGCTCAATGGGTGTTAGTACTAGAAATCTGCAATTTGGTACAGGTATACATATTAATCATACCGACAAAGTAGTAGAATAAAAACGAGAAAAACATTTTTTTTCGGGTACCTCCCCAACTGGTGAAGTAGGGATGATTTTTTTTATTTGTTGTAATCCTATAGTGTGGGGTATCGTTGAATAGTTATCTTAAAAAGAATAAGGGTCTTGAAAGAAAGTTTTTTTCTAAAGTCATTATTTTCGGAGATAACCACTCCAGAATAAAAAAAAATTGTATCCCCCCTCTAACTTTTGATCCGTGGGTCCGAAAAATATGAAAAAAATCATGAAAGCCCACTAGGGCTTACAAAATACTTTAAAATAAAATTATTTCGAACATATTCGGCCCAGCCGTTTTCGAATAAGTACGGAACCTTATACTGAGCTTGGCCCGACATACTCTTCGCCGATTTTTTATTTCTAGTTTCTGATCACGCGTACTGAACAAGATATTAATTATGAATAATATTTTAGAATTTATTTCCAGGGCGTACGCTTTTCCTTTCTTTTTAAGCCCGTTATTAAGTTGTGATCTGGTTGACCATGAACTCAATATAAATAAGGATTATGCCTAGGCTGTATTAGCACAGGGCAGGGATTACTCCCGCCCGACCTTCAGTGTTATTAATGTAGATTACGTGGTCACCCGCAACTGCCGCATTTTAAGCCACAGTAAGTCTCAGCAATATTGAATACGAAAGATGATGGCGACTATATGTATTATTATCACGGGATTTGACATTATAAAATCCTGTGATTGCATACATTTGAATCCCGGGATAACATGCCTTAGACTGTACCATACATTATAGTTTCGAAAAAATAACTACTTGAATGGGAATTTATTTATTAATCCATGATATGGATTGTTCAATTTCTAAGATCAAGTTCGGAAAAGTAGATAGATTATATCTAAGTACTAACCCACGTTATCGTTTATCCTTTTCAGTCCTATATGCGTATTGTTAAGACCGAATGGCACAAATCATACTTATCGACTTACTAAGTTAGGAGACGTTTATGAGTAAGGGCATAGCTCTACGCACTGTTCGTAGCAGGTTTTTTCGCTTTGTAGCAGAACTTGGGCGTTACGTAGCACTCAGATTTCCATTCACAAATATTGATACTGAGTCACTTCACGTGATTTCTCGTTCGAATCTGTCATTCTTATACATTTAGGTCTTATCGCTTATCGTAGACGATTACAGAATGGCATCTTGGTGGCTTAACTAACGTAGCCCGGTGTTTCTATGCGATTTTGTTACGTGTTTTTTTTGTTCATTACCATCACTACTTTATTTACCGTTTTATAAAAGCAAACGAGACTATTATGCCAGAATAGCAGACAAACATGCGTCTGCTACATGATATTCGAAAATGACTCCACTATTTATATGCAGTTCGTCAATAATTTGGGAATGGTAATGACTTGATTGTTGCGACTGAATAATCGCATAGAACTACCCAGCCAATGCTTATTTCGTCTGTCTCAGGGTCAAACTCTATTACTAACAGTTCAAGGTACGAAGGCGGATGATACAAGATACGTACCCAAACTATCCTGAGATGACATTCTCGTAGCATCTCGACTACATCATAAACTGTCAAGCTACCGCTGATGTTACAAAATACAGCAACACTATAAAACTTACTTCAAAACAGTATATTCGGGAACATACAATGTTAAATTGCGACTCGGATGCGTTCAAACACAACGTTGTTTGTGTAAGACAATCCCCCGATTTATGTATTTACCCAAACTGCACTGTTCCGATCCTCTAATACCGAACAGCAGAAATCGGACCCTGTTCAAGAGCACAGAGAGCCATCGACGCAACCTACATCGAGGATTAGTATGATTAACAACATCACACATTCACAAAAGCTTAAGTCTAGAAAAACCTACATAACTTTAAACCTTAATGACATTCACTTTGGTATGAAATGCTTTTCCTCGTTAAATGTTTCAAGCTTCTATGGTATTAGCGTAGGTATGCACAAATGCCTGCATTTTTGCTGAACATTTCACAGGTTTATTACTAATTACGAAACGACGGAATTCCGTGGTATGTTTTTAGATATGTTACCTTTTGGAATAATGCGTTTTAGAGTCGGGAGTGAAATTTGCAACAACGACCTACATTTTTTATCACTATTAAGGAGAGCTGAATACTCATTTTGCCTTGATTATAGACGTTTTTGTATGTGAGTTCCTGAAATTATACACCAGTTCTGCAGTGGTTCTAAGAGCTGTAAATATTACGAGTTTTCTGTGTTTTACCGTTTTGAAAATTGTCGTAAAACTGCTTCACCAAAAAACAAAAACTCCTTTATACTAAAATTATATCTCGCCGTTACGGTAAAGCGTGAGCATAGTATAGCCATCTTATCCTAAATCAATTATCACCAATCATACGATGAGATAATTAATTATTGTATGGCGAATGGCACAAGTATTTGACCAGTATTTGACACATAAAGGCATTCGTGAT